>QEOT01008325.1:94753-257982 GCA_003123785.1 Pterocarya stenoptera | reverse complement strand
GACCATTTACCAAAACTGAGTAAGAAACAAACTGTACACACCTCATGATCAGTTGAATCCACCTAGCACAGAATCCCATTTTTGCCATGACAGATTCAAGAAACTGCCACTCTATTCTGTCATAAACCTTTGACATGTCTAGTTTAATAGCCATAGAACCCTTCTTTCCCTTTTTTTCTAGCCTTCATAAAGTGCAAAAGTTCATAGGCTACCATTATGTTATCAGTAATCAATCTCCTCGAAATAAAAACACTTTGGTTGGGAGATATGATGAGATCCAAAAGTTTCTTCAATCTATTTGCCAACACTTTAGACATAATTTTATAATCCATATTACATAAGCTAATAGGCCTATACTCACTGACTTTACTAGGGCTTTTAACTTTAGGAATTAGAGCTATTAAAGTATGGTTTAAAAAAGAATCAAAAGGGTTACTATTCAGCCAAGAGAGCACAGTAGTGCTGACTGCATCTCTAATTATGTGCCAGTGCTTTTGATAAAAGCATGCTTCGAATCCATCTAGTCTAGGGGACTTTAAAGAAGCCATTTGGTTGATAGCTTCTTCAATCTCTACTCTAGTAAAAGCCTTTTCCAGCCCTTCATTCATTTGAGCAGTAACTCGAGGTTCCATCTTCAATAGGCAATTTTCAATTTCTGCTTGACTTGGATTGGATGAGGTAAACAATTTCCCAAAGTAATCATTGAAGGCAGCTTCTACATCTTCTTTTCTTGACCAACTTCTACCATTTTCATCTCTGATTTCACTGATTTTATTCTTGGATCTTCTATGATTTGCACAACTATGAAAGAATTTAGTATTCTTGTCCCCCAGTTGATACCAGTTTTGTTTAGCTCTTTGCCTACATTTTAAATTTTCCCTCTCCAATAGCCTTTCCACCTCCTTCTGGATTGTTTTAATTTCTTCCACATTGCTACTACATTCCCCCTTTTGCAATCTCCTCAGCATCTTTGTTTTTTCCTCTAACTCCCTTCCCATACCAACTCCCATCTATCTACTCCATCTAGTTAGAGCCTGTTTATTGGTTTCTAACTTGGATAGCATTCTAGGATCCCCCTCTTCCCTTATCACTCCTTTGCCCCAAATTCTCCTCGAGACCTCAGTACACTCGTCCTCAAGACCCCAACTAGCTTCATATCGAAATATTCTCTTCCTCCTCCCCTCCCTACCAAAACCCTGATTCATACACCATAACAATGGCCTATGATCAGAACATCTGACTGCCAGTACATCCACCCAACCCTCTTGAAAGAAACTTTTCTATTTTGCATTCACAATAGTCCTATCGAGCCTTTCTTTGGTGAAAGTCTCATTTACTTGTTTGTTACTCCATGTGTACTTGTTTCCTTTCTAACCCAAATCATTAAGCCCCCTTCCTCTAAAGCATTTCTGAAAGCAGTCATTTGACTTTCTTGCCTCTTCCACCCATTTTTTCATCCTGAGAAACCACTTCATTGAAATTACCAATAACCCCCCACCCAATATTCATAGCAGGTTTAAGAGAGGAGAAAAATCTCCATGAAGCAGCTCTTTTGCTAGCATCAGGTTCTCCATAGTAAGTTATCAATAACCACCTATACTGCCTTCCTTCATTGGTGATCCATAGGCTCATATGTCTTTAAGAGTAATTAGCCACCTCAACTATAACCGTATGGTCCCAGAACATAATCAGCCACCCTTCCTTCCAACTGGTTCCACAATAAAGAACCCCTCACACTTCAATCTTCTTTTCATTTTTCACTTTTATTCATCTTAGTTTCCATTAAGAAAACTAGGTTGGGCCTCTTCTCCTTCACCATGTGGTAAAGGTCTTGAACTGTCCAAGGGTTCCCAAGCCCTTGGCAGTTTCAACTTAGAGTTTTCATTGTGACAGGTAGGGCTGCTCAACAGCCACCACCCTTTTATTAATCACTGCTGCACTCTTTTCACAATCCTGAGAACTCACCATTTTTCTTACTTTTTTCCCTTCTCCCTCATCCACTCGGTTCCCTTTTATTTTTCTCACTTGTCACCTGTTGATCCACTTCCCTTGCTCTTCTCTTCCATGACCCCCTCCCCTTGCCAGAAACCTCTATTGATGTCCCATTTACAGAGAGCACTCCAGCAGCTTGTACTGCATCAACCCCTTCCCTCACTATGTTATCATTCCCCTCATTCTCACCATGAATCACAACAACCTTCCCAATACTAGCTTGCTCAGCACTCTCTTTCTCCACCCCCTCTTTCTCACATTTCTCTTTATTTTCAACGACTGCCCCTTTTGACACCAATAAGGAATCACTCTTCCCTGCAGTTCTTTCACTCCTCTCCCTTAACCTACCTCTCATCCCTCCTCTAAGCCATACTCCAAATTGGTCCCCTTCTACATCCTCTTTTTTCTCATGTGAACCCTCCCCATGCATAATACATCCACAGTTGAAAGAAAAATGAGGTAATTTTTCATACTTAAAAGGGATCCAAATTTCATTCCCTTAACTGAAATGGTCCTTCCCCTAGCCAGAGGTTTGGATAAATCTATAATCATCAATACCCTCAAGTAATTCCCCATCCACTACCATCATTATGGGTATCCACCTTCAAAAACCTCCCCTACAGTTGCTCCAATCATCACCCCCCCTTTCTTTGTTCATACAAACCAAAGGCAACTCAGACATTTGGACTCACATCCTCTCCCTTGAGAAACCCATCTTTTGTGCAGGCAGATAGCCATTGAATGGAAATAAAACAAACATGTAGTTATAAAAAAGCCATGGCCTACCATCTAATACCTTCTATTTATCAGCTTGGTTAGCAAACTGAATACCAACAATATTCAGGCCTACCTCTTTGAATATGGCTTTCTGTCTTATGCGCCATACCTTACCCATGGTATCTTCCAGCACCCCTAAGCTCAGCTTCCTCTCCATCCAAACCTTCCCCACCACACTATAGTTCCCTTTAGTTCTCAATTCCTCTGATATTTCATCGTCCACCTCAACATTGAGAGACTCTTCCTCCGTTAGACGCAACTTCTCCCACCTTTTCTCAAGCTCGTTCATCGTTCCCCACCTCCAGCCACTGCAAGTTTCAGTAGCTGCCACCCGAAATTCTTTTACACCAGCTCAGTAACCATTTTCTGCCTTCTGTCCCCACCACACGTCGCACCCTCACTCCTTTCCCACTCACCAATTCTGTTAGAATCTATAGTGGACCCCACCCTTCAACTCTATTTTTCCTGAGAGAGAAAAAAGAGAGAAGACAAATGAATTCTCATCATTCACTAGTCTGAGTGAGTGAAATGGCTCCCTTAAAATCAATTGAGATCTCATCTACTTTACTTTCTTGGGTCTTCCCAACCCAAAATTTGTTTAAAACAGTAACATGAGATTGGAGTGTGTAAACAAGGGATGTAACCGGTTCGGTTTGGTTTGATTTTGGACAAAATTTAGGACAGAACCAGTATGCACCGATTTTACATTTTCGAAAACCGATTACGCACCGGTTATCCTCCTAAATCGGTACCTCCGATTTTACCAATCCGGTTCGGTCTGATTTTTTAGTTTTAATAGTATTAGTATTAGGGCATAAAATGTAATTAATATACTAATGTATATTAATATTATACTAATGTATTATGTATTTATCAAAAAAAATATGTTGAAAATTTATTAGGTCATAAAATGTTATTAATATATATATATTTTATATTTAAAGCATATGATCAAATAAATTTAATTTTCATGTTTAAGATTAAAATTTTATGTTATAAATTATAATAACATAAAATATATAATTATAATATATTTTATTATATATAAATTGTATATATAATGTAAAAATACTATATATAATGTTAAAAAATTAATTTAAAATATATAATATAATGAATCGGTCCGGTTTAAAAAAATATAGAATTAGAACTAGATTGGTATTGGTCAATTTTGAAACTAAGAGAATAGATTCCAGATTGGACAGATCCAAAACCAAACCAGTTCATGCCAATCCGGGCCAGTTTTGCCGTTAATTTTTCCACTCCTAGTAAACATCCTTGGAGTAGGTACTCTTTCCATAAAATATTATGATTCCAACTTTAACTTCCGTTGTTTTTGGTTAATTTTAGTTCCAATAAAATGACATTATTTCCCCCCCTTTTTGCTCAACTCCCCAAATATGCAGGAGATTGTTGCCAATTTTTCATATTCTTACACGAATGATTACTTGACAAACGAAATGCAAATCTGCTCAACTCAAAAGAGCACCCAAAATCATAACTACTAATTCCAACATGGAACTTGATTTACAAAAACCATCTTAAACTGGCAAATTACAATCTATTCTCTTTAAATTACACCAAAAGCTTCGAAAGTGATTTGCTACGAAAGAGATAAAAAACCAAAATACAATCTCTGTCACCAGAGACTTGTCATTGAACATTGATGTCCAAAACTTTCCCAGGGCTGCTCGCCTTAGGAATAGTTATGTACAAAACCCCATCTTTCACCTCCGCCTTAATCTTCTCGAACTGAATAGTCTCCGGCAAAGCAATCCTACTGCTATACCTGCCGTAGCTCTTGGCAGACCAATCCTGGTCCTCTTCCCCTGCATTTTCATGACCTTCGGCCTGCTGCTTCTTGGGTGCCTTCTCAGCCTTTACGATCAGCATTTTCTCCTCCACCCACACCTTCACATCCTCCTTGGTCATCCCAGGCATGTCAAACCTCATCTTGTACTCACTCTCACCTTCTTTTATCTCCCATGGCGTCCTTCCCCTGCTGTACCCTCCTCTCCCGCTCGGCAACGGCTCCGGCCACCCACCCGAGTATGTAAACGGATCCTCCATCATTCTCTCCATCGTCTCCATCATTTGCTGCATCGTTCTTGCCGTTGGAAAGCGGTCCCACAACCCTGCACAGAGCGCGCACACAACCCATAATTTCAGTACCTAAGAACCAAGCAAAAATAGCAAGAATTTGTTAAAGAAAGGCCTAAAGATGAGATAGGTTTGGAGTCGAGTACTTACCTATGGGTACAACTGGGGCAGCTCGCTTCTTGGGGTTGGATTGTTGGGCTTTGTTGGCCCTCTGCAAGTGGTCGAGGTTGTCTCTGGTCTCCCCTGCGATGGCCCTGATGCCGTTTGGACTCCGACCTCTGCCGCCGATTGGTTTGAACAAGTGTGGGAGTGCTGTGCATGGAGGCTTTGAAGAATTACCGGCCTTTCTAAATGGCAGAGGCAAAGAGAAGCTCAAATTCGAGACGGCTTGAGACATTTTTATCGTTTTTTCTTGAGAGTTTCCTGGACGAGAAACTGTATATTGAATGAAGCAAAGGGAATTTGATGAGAGCATGAGATATGGGGTTCGTTAATATATACAAGGGAGGCGTGTAGGTTTCTGGAAAATACATCGAGGAACTCGAAGGTACTTGATATCTCTAGACAAATCCAGAAACCTTCACTCGGATAAGGGAAAGTCCCGTGCAAGCTGACTTGTTTATGTCCACGGTGATTTTTTTTTTTTTTTGTCTTTTCAAGTCACTCTAAAAAAACAAAGTCCCGTGCAAGCTGACTTGTTTATGTCCACGGTGATTTTTTTTTTTTTTTGTCTTTTCAAGTCACTCTAAAAAAACACAAAAGCAATAGAGTCATGCTACAGCTCCGTTGGAGGCTCCCGTTGGGAGCTTCCACTGAAGTTGTAGCTTATTTTTGATGTGTTTTTTTAAAATTTTTTTTATATAGATTTTTTTAATAATTTTTAATATTTAAAAAAATAAAATAAATTTAGAATATTATTAAAAAATATTTTCTTAATCAGAAAGTAAAAAAAAATATTAAAAAATATTTCCTTAATCATGAAGTAAAATAAAAAATATTTTCTTATGATTTTTTATTTTACTTCTTGATTAAGAAAGTATTTTTTAATAATATTATGAATTTATTTTATTTTTTAAAATATTTAAATTATTAAAAAAATTTATATAAAATTTTTTTAAAAAAAACACATTAAAAATCAAGCCTACAACCCCAACTGAAGCCCCCAGCGGGGCATGTAGTATTTTCTAAAGCAAAAAAGAACGTGTTTTCCTCAATTGTCGAAATTACTCTTACGTCCCTGTTGATTTTTGGATAGGATAATTTAGTGCTTGATATGATAGAAAAATTCTTCATATAAGATACTATTCATCATCCCATACTCTACATCTTATAAAAAATACATTCATATCTTATAGAAAAATTATAGGTATAAAGTATGGGCATGAATAATGGTTGGTGAATAGCATTCATCAATTGGATAAGAGCGGTGCTACTCCCACCGCTGGGAGCCACCGCTCCCTTTACAGTTAGTGTAAATTGAAGTGTTTATTTTTTTTGTATTTTTTTACATCTATTTTTTTAATACATTTAAATATTTTTTAAAAAATAAAAAAATTCATAATATTATTAAAAAACACTTATTTAATCATTAAGTAAAAAAAATAATAAAAAAAATTTAAAAAGTCAAAACGGTAAAAACCAGCGGTAAAATCTAATGGTAAGACTAGCATTTTTCATTGGTTAATGTAGGCACCCAGAAATTTTTCCTCTCTCTTTCCTTTAAAGCAAAGGCTTTTTTCCTGTCCACGTACGAGATCAAGTGACTTATTGCAATGGTTGAAGATTTAGTTTGGATAGACAGTTCAGATGAGATGAGATGAGAAGTTTTAAATAGTAATTAAATAAAATATTGCTAGAATATATTTTTTAGTATTATTTTTATTTTGAGATTTGTAAAAGTTGAATTGTTTATTATATTTTTGTATAAAAATTTAGAAAAGTTGTAATGATTAAGATAAGATGAGATGATTGTGTATCCAAACTGAGCCAAGTCTCGATTGTTTCCACAACTCATCTTATCTTATCTCATCCAATCTAATCATTTCAATTTCTCTAAATTAACATACAAAATAATAAAAAATAATTCATTTTTTTTTAAATCTCAAAATAAAAATAATATAAAAATAATTGTAATAATTATTTTGTATCTAATCATTACAACTTTTTCAAATTCTCATACAAAATAAAATAAATAATTTAACTTTTTCAAATCTCCAAATAAAAATAATATTAAAAAATATATTATAATAATATTTTATTTAACTTTCAATTTTTATCTCAACTCATCTCATCTCATATGCGAAAACAAAAGAGGCCAATAGTTACTTTCACAACCATTAAAAAAAAATTAAAATATCCGAATGGTAATTTTGAGAAAGCCAAGTATCATTTTCCATATATTTTTTATGGGCTAGCCTTTTCTTAACAGATAAATTTTTCTCTACTTTGGAGACTATGACATTATGTGGTTGATTTATTTTAGTTTTAAGAAATATCTAATACACAAAATATTTTCACAAAAGTATGAAAAAATATTGCCAAGTCTTAAATTATAAACTTTTCTGAATTTATATGATTTTCGCACTTTTATTATTTTATTATTTTTTAGGTTATCGAGTTTAACTAGACATAAATAGAGTTCGAGCTAGGAGCTAGCCGAACTGAGACTGAGCTAATCAAACATGAGCTCGAGCCGAGTCTAGATGTATTGATAATTGTCTGTGCTCTTAAACGAGCCTGAACTCTTAAACGAGGCTGAGCTGAGTCGAGTTATAACTAAGGTTTTATTTGTACTCTTTTAAATATTTATTTATTTATTTTTGAATGATTTGAATAATTAAAAATACCAAATACAAGAAACCTATTAAATTTAATGAAACTTTTACAAACTAATATATAAACCTTATATTGAATTATAAGATTATAATATTTTTTATGAATAAATTTCTTATATGGTTCCTACCTTGTAGAATTTGAAACAAGTAAGTCCTAAATAGTAACTATTATACATATTATAAAATAACTACTATAATTTAATCACTTGAGTACTTAATTAACTAACGGACTATATTCAATATATAAACATAAATGACTAGGCATCACAAACTTGATTACATGCTACATATTTAATTATAAAGGTTACTATACTTATATTATCAAATTTAATATGTATGAAAGCATATATATATATTTATATGTATATATAAGAATATTAATATATTAGAATAAATTATACATATATATGTTCAACGATTTATGGACGAGCTTGATTGAGTTGAGCTAACGATTCAAGTTGGGTAGAAATGAGCGAGCCTTAATGAGTCTTAACTGAGTCGAGTCAAGTATAATCGAGTATGTGTCATTTACTAATCAAGCGAGTTCCTGCTTTCATGATCAAGCTTCTTTTTTTAACGAGTCGAGCTTGGCTTGAATTTAGCCAAGTGAGTATTGGGCGAGCAATCGTACAGACTGGTTCATTTACAAACTTATATTTTGGTGTCAATGCCCTGAAAAATCAGGTAGCCCAAAAACTTTCAGGATGAGATACTGAATGTGTACTTTGATGAATTGAGTTCCATGTTATACCTACATAGGACAACAAAAACTTTCTCAAGGTTTGAGAAGCGGTGAGTGGCCTTAACGCTTTTAATTAGGCATTTCATTCAAGTAGACTTCCATGTTGCAGCGAACTTGGTGCTTGAGCATCATATATAATAGACATTGATAAGTGGCGTCGGCATTCTTGAAGTTGAAAGGTAGCACGTTATAGTAGTGAGTACCACGGTCTGTGGTGAAGAAGGTTTTTTCCTGGTTGGGGCCATGCATGCTAACCTGGTTGTAACCAAAAAAGGTGTTCATGAAGTTGAGGAGCTCATGTCCCACTGTGGAATTGACCCACGGATCTATAAAAGAGAAACAGTCATGTTAAGGTCTATGACATCGACACCACATATGCCATTTGCTAGTGTTCGTCTTGAGCAACACAATGGTGGATAGCCAAGACGAGTAGTGTACTTACCTGATAAAACAAGCCTTTAGTAACTTGTCCATTTCCTCTGCAGCGGTCTTATTTCACTATGCAACTAAGGTTCTCCTTTTCTACTTAATTTGTTTGGCTGTTAGGTTTACATAAAGGCAGTGCTCAATCACATCAGAATCAATCCTTTGCATATCATCATGGGACCAGGCAAAAACATTGCGATTTTGTTGTAGGAAAGCTTGGAACTCATTTTGGAGATGACGAGGTATTGATAGCCTGGATTTTACTTGCTTGAGCTTGGGGTCATCACCCATTGCCACTTCGACTAACCCCTTGGATGGGGTAGTAGCTTGCAAAGTTGTAGTATCCCGGATCTCAAATTCGTCTACTATTAGGTTTATTGCCCCTTCTTGTCTATTAAAGATAGAGAAAAACACTACCTTGCCACATGTTGGTTTTTTTTTTTTTGGTGTGTGTGGGGGGGGGGGGTCACTTGGATCTTTTTTGTAGGCAGATGGACCTTTAAAGACTAAACCGTTAGCCATCAATTGTGTTGCTCGCGATGCCATTCCGAGGATGACTAGAAGTTCAATTTCCCAAAGTAGATAATTTTCTTGTGATTACTGGTCAAGATCTTGTGAGTAGTGTATTGGCCAATCAAAGTTATCGCCGAGGCATCATTGTGAGTCGAACTACCCATTTGGAATCTTCTCCAATGAAGATAAATGGTTCTTGTTGTTAAAGGCATGGTGCTTTCTTTGGCCTTTTCGCAGCGAACATTGCTACAGTGGTTCAGATGGGCCAGGCTTCACCTGCCCTTTAGAGATGGTGTGAACATCTCCTAATGGGATATCTTTTGGTCGTGTACGTGTGGCATACCAGGCTGGTGAATGGTTTGTATTGATGAATTTTCCCAACAGGGTTGAAGTCCAACGATACTGTTGAATGGCCCATGACGATGGTTTGGGTGTTGATACGATTCTCGCATACTCATCCATGAAATAAATAGCAAATAAAACATATAAAAAGTAAGTAAAGAGAGGGACACAAAGATTTACGTGGTTCGGTAAGCCTACGTCCACAGATTGTTTAGGGACAAAATCCACTATATTGGATGATTTTACATTCTTTCATCGCCTCTCATATATCTCAATACAATGAAGGAAATAGGGTTGGAAGGAGGTTGAAGAAGATGTCGTCCCTATAGAAATTTGGAGAAGTCGATGTTCCCTCTTGATTTGTAGAGATTCCATCCTTTTATTGAAGTCTCTTTCCTTCTTTGGAGTAGTTGAGTCATACTTCTTTTATGTCACTTTTTTCAGTCAAGTTTCTTTATATTTATCCCTTCCTTTTATTTCTAACAATGGGCTAGACCCTTGTTCATTTCATATCCAATAGATTTTTTGGGAGTTGTTAAGAAAGAGCTCCTAGGAAGTCCCTTAGTTAGGTTGTTTTGTAGGTGTTTAGGATGCCTTTCCATATCTAGGTTGGTTGCCTGAGCTGGGTGCATTGAGAAGGGATGTGTTTTTGAAGTAGTTGTTCTTTAGGGCTTGGCTCTAGGTTTGATTCCTGTTTGTGTGAATACTTCATCCTAATCTTATCTCACCATGTATGCTCTAATGATGTCATTAACTTTCCTTAACCCTAGACCTCCTGCTTCCTTTGGTATGCATATGGGATCCCACGACTTTGTATAAAGGCCTCTTATCACAATTAGACCATTTAGACCCAAGCCCAATAAGAAAACTTTTAAAACTAGCCCACCCAAAAAGGGAAAAAATGGACCCAAAACGATGTCGTTTTAGACTTACAACCTACCATATTTTTCTTCCCCAACCCTTGCCCTAACGTCTCTCTTTGTTCTCTCCTACATCCAGACACCCCCTTTCGACATTTCTCACCTCTCCCTCCCTCCCTCTCTCTCTCTCTCTCTCTCTCTCTCTCTCATGCTGCTTCTCTCTTATCTCTTCCATATCTCACACTCCGTGAAATACCCAACGTGGCTGCCCTCTATCCCTGGTTTCCATCGCCGACGCCATTAAGTATCTCTTTTTGTCTCTATCCATGCCTCTCATTCTCTCTTTCTCCATCCATATCCTCTCTCTCTCTCTACATATAAACATCTCACTCGGTCTCACACACACTCTCTCTCTCTCCATGTTTAGGCCGCCGCTATCCACATTGCCCATCTCCTCCATTACTCACGACATTCCACGAAGTTGCCGGTAAGCCTCTCAATCCTCATCTGTCTGTTTCATCTCTCACTAGTGAAGGTCGCCGCACCTTGTCCAGAGATGTTGGCTCGCTCCATTAAACCCTTTTTGCAGCTCACCCCTGAAATCCGGCCACTCCACCTCACCTCGTGGTAAGTTTTCTTCTGATCTCTCTCTATCGTGTAATTTGAGGTTCATTTATGGGTAATTCGAGTTGTTAAATTCTCTGGATGGTTGAGAAATTTTGTGGATTAAGATTGTGTTTGTGAAATTGGTGTAATCAGGTTGGTTTGAGCAGAGGTCACTTTTGAGATATTAGGGACATAGGAGGAAGTGATCTGCGACCTTGAATTTGCTACCCAGTTATATCCGGGTGGTGATTGTGAATTATGATGTGGGGTTTGTAATGGTGTTAAAGCGAAATTCAAGGAGGTTGGATTGATTATTGGTGGAGTTGTATTTTGGGACATATCATACTTGGGTCGTTAAAAATTATCAAGAGTTGGTTGTAATTGAGCTGTAGTCCGAACTATAGAATTTTATTATTTAAGTGGTTTAATGATATTATGAGTTACTAATATACTGGTGATGATTTTTAGATTTTGCACCACCCTCATTCCGAGGATCCGTGGTGTCAGGAGTGCCAACCGGTCGGCAACACTATTAGTACATCGTCCTGTGTGTATTGGACCCCTTCATAGTCTTCATCGCCAAAGGATATAGTGACCATCTTCTGGTTCTTTGCTTGCTTTGGCAAATACTTTCATGTACCTAGCCTTCCAGGCACGTGCCTTTTTGCTAGAGGATGTTGAACCACCCTCAATGAACCCTCATGTTATTGTTTGGGTCTTGCCAAGGGGCGCATTGCTTCTATTGGGACTTTGGTGAGGAGCATCCTCAGAATTTCCTCGCACAATTCTTCTTCGCTTTAGGCTTTCCTTTCTGTGGGACCTCTGGGGTTCGTTCTTGCCCTCTGTCTGTCAGTTTCCCAAAGGTAAGGAATGTTGGGCGACTAACTGCTCCAACTCCCCATTCAGCCTCATTGTCTCTATATTCTTTTTTAAGAAGTAGCAATCCTTCGTCCTGTGCCCCTCTATGTTATGGTAGGAGCAGAAGCGATAGGTTCTCTTGTGTCGACTACTATCGTCTCGCGCATGCTCCTTGCTTCCTGTTTGTACATTCAAACTCGAGTGCGATGACCTAGAATTTTGATTCCCGGAGGGCTCACCTCCATCCCTCCTCTTATCATACTGGCTTTTCCTCGCCTTCTCCTGAATTCTTCTACCACTTGCTCCTTTCGACCTACTCTCTACTTGCTACAACTCAGACCTTCTTAGGGTAGTTAAGGCCTAGAGAGTATCCTCGGCGTTGAAGAAGTCATCCGCCCTATCCATAAACTCCCGTAATGTCATGGAGTTTTCCTCGGAGGTATGCGGTCGACTGTCTTCTTCGCCTGCTAGCCATGAATTGAATCAAGAATTGCCTATCGAGCTCTTCAAAACTATCTATAGAGTTCAACTGTAAAACTCCAAACCATCCTCTTGTTGCTCCCCTAGGATAAGGGGAAGTCCAACATGCCACTTCCCCAAAAAAATCGTGGAGGGTCATGTGGGCATTGAACGTCTCCAAGTGTTTGACAGGATCCTTAGATCCCTTGTAAAGTTCAATATGCAGAACTTTGAATTTGGGTGGAAGTGGAACCATCACTATCTCTGTGTTACAGGGTAGGTCGGTGTTGTTGAGTAGGTTGTCGACATATGAGGATGTGACTATCTTCTTGGCCATTCCCTCTTATTTGTCCATGAGGTTGTGTAGGTCGTAACGCATCTTCCTCTTCTCTTTGTCGTCAAAGTTTGGCTAGCCCGCACTTTGTGACCCTGCCTTGTTTCTTTCGTTATGGCTTGGCGCAACGTTTTTTGCACTTATTTGCCTAAGAGCCTCATTTTCGCGTTGGAGACTCTTCATAGTTATGGTTTCTTGATCACAGGTTGCTTGAGAATGTGTTGTTGTAGGCATATGAAAAGCACGCTTAATCACACGGAGATACCACAGATTCTTAGGGCTAAGCACATATTCTCAAGTTGAGCACACGTCAAGTGAAATAAATCGCAGTGGAAACAGTAAAAGGATTAGCCAGAGACTAACACTAAATGTACCAGAGGATTGTACCAGCAAGAAAATTTATCCTTCAATAATAATATTCATATGTCATCTTCATTTCTTTCAAAATCATATTATACACCATCATCAGTTCATCACTTATATCAAAATACAACAAACTATACATGGTTTGTTGCCTAACAAAAACAAGCATATTAACAAATACAAATAACTATGCATTAGAGACAAGCCTCCATGTCTACACCTCGGACTGGCCGGCCCTTCTTCCTTGAAAAACTCTACTTAGGCTAAATGTGAATCAAGATCTAAGGCTTCAGTAAAAAGAAACCACAGGTGGTACCACCACAGTATGACTTCTAAGAACTCCTAGTAGGTTAAAACCTATGATAGTACTAATAATGAGAGACGATGAAAATGTATATGCATGCACTGTTTCATGTAGATAAGTTTGTGAACACATATATTTATGCATGGCGAGGAATCATCTTTCGGGAAGAAACACATGTATTCATAGTTATGGTGATATATCACACCCAAAATAAATCTCAAGTACATAAGCATGACGGGAAATCACTCTTTGAGAAAACCTCATATATGTATAGTCATTATTAAGGTGAGGAACCACCCTTTATCAATCTACATAAAATTCACAATATCTCATCATATAAGTACCAATGGGTATTCGCTCCACCCGTTTGACATGGGGAATCACTCTACCCAGCCAATACATACAAGGACACCACATATGATCAACCTGGGACTCTCTCTACCCGTGTTATCAAGTGAGGCCAATACAAAGACGTTTCGCCTCAATCATCATGGGAAATCACTCTACCTATATGAAACTTGTGGCAACGTGTCGTAGTAATGGCGTGGGGACTCCTCAACTCGTCCATGATTATAGACAAATGATAAGACTCAATACGCGAAAATCATATCATCATAAATTCAAGTCATTCGGACTCATAATCTCAAATTGCAGTATAAAGGTAACCAACAAACTTAAGGAAGAAGAATGTACTTTCATGTAAGAATGAGGTGAGTTACAAAATATGCAAACCTTGAACTTACAACTTACTCAGAAAAATTAACCCCACATTCACATTATGGTCGTAGGAGCTAATCTACCTGAACAATACTTCGAATATTACAGTAGCACTAGTGCCGATCCTTCCGTTGTAAGCTTTGAAGTCACTTGATTTTTTAAAAACTTTGACTAGAGTGAGGGGAAAACACTTATCGATCTTGAAACCGAGATTTTAGCTTTTGTTCAATGCCTTTTATACTGTAGGACTATCAATCTTAGTTATGATTTCAGTCTGACTCCAGATATGCTTTAATGAGGGACCTTCGATCTCAGCTATCCATTTTCCCTCTGTCCTTGAAGGATGGCAGAGACTGATGGGGACAAGGCGCAAACATCCTTGCAACTTGCCTTGGATCCAATCTCGCACTCCTTCTCCTAATAAGGGTTTCTCACGTGGAGATGTGCCATACCTCTGAGATAAGATGATATGGTCTATAGGTTTGTAATCTTTTTTCTACACGCTCATTCTAGATCTGACATCTCTTATGGAGTATGGGTCTTTGTAAATGACACATGCCTCTCTCTTAGCACCTTTGTGTTATCTTAGAGAGCTACCATGTCTGCCTCAAGTTTATCCTTGCTCGTTGCTCACCCTGGTAAGGTCATCACATCATTTGCTCCCCTAGTATGGGGTAAAAAGTCCTATATCGCCCGATGCTGAACCGTGTCTGCTAGGCATTCTACATAGTGCTGCTTGACGTTCTCCTGGACTAGCTGCACTTTGCTTGCCTTGCCAACTTCTTGTCACTCGCCTTTTATCCTCAAGAGAGGATCTATTTCCCTTGCTTCGGCGTGGTCCTCACAAATTAGGGCTTAGATACTATGCAAAAGTCAGGTAAATGGTGCTTCTATGCTAGATTTTGCCAAAAATTGATTAAGTTTGATTTTGTGAAAAACTTGTATATTTTGTTATGAAAACATCGGTCATTTTCTGCACTATTCTTTGAATTTGAACATGAAAATGTGACATTTTATCATGACTGGTGTAGACATGAGCAATTTTTGTATTTTATTTCTCTACTGCATAAAATGTGAACAAGAAGTTTGAACTTTTTCTTTGATTTTATGATATTATTCTATTCAGTATACTATTATGTTATTGCATTGTATATGAAACTCTTGAGGTATAAGATTTTGTTTTGCTTTGGTTGTGGGCCCTACCACAGGTTATAATAGTGGCCTCTGTTCTAGCCTTGCCATAGGATATAATAGTGGTCTCTGTTCTTGCCCTACCATGAGATATAATAATGGCATGTGTTCTAGCTTTGCCATGAGATAAAATAGTGGTTTATGTTTTGAGTGCACTTACTTTAGTGACAAGGTTATTTATGTTCTACTTGGATATTCGCAAGTATGCACAGCCTTATCACTGGAGTAAACATAGCTTCTGTGTTTTATGTTGTTTCGGTATGCATATACCTAGGGTCTTTTATATATAATTTATTATTGAACAAGAAATGTTTATGAATATATCACTACTATTTTTTAGAACTGCTTGTTTGTGTATTTTGTAACTAGCTCATCTTTATACACCAATATCGGTTCGCTACTTTTGGAGTGACGCCGATGGACTCACCCGTTTATCTTCGCCATCTTTTTCAGATAACTTTGGTGGTTGTGAAAGTCAGAATAGATGATGCGTAACGTGATTATAAGAGAAAGGTGAAATAAGTGCTAAGTGGCATAAGTGGATTGGTGAGATTTTAATGAATATGTAGTAGTGTTGTGTTTACTTTCTTCGGAAGGATGTTTGAGGTATTTGATTTTGAGGTATCTATATTTATATTTTCTAGATTTCAGGTTAAAGGGTTCACCCCCAAGTATGGGGTGTGACACATCTATTCTTACTGGGTATTATTCCCCACCAGAAATTGCGAAGCATGGCGTTGAGTTTTGAACATGCAGTTTGTTGGGATGAACCGGTTATCAAAATGTTAATTTGAAGTATAACAATGGAAGCAAAACAAAAAGGAAATAGCGACAATCACACACAAAACACCAAGATATAAGTGGTTCGGCTCAATGTGGCGTACGTCCACTGTCAGGGTCGGTTTCAACAAATTCACTATCAACAAAGGTGGTGTACTAGAGATTAATCACAAAATCGTCAATTTCAAAACTCCAATACATCCAATGAATTCTCAAGATTATTCACAAAAGGATTATCTCTCTATCTACAATGTTTGGCTACTAATAAGTTGAAAAATACATGAGAAAAATATGTATTTATAGTCCACAGTGTGAGAAGCCCTAAAACTGAACATTCGCTCGAGCTAACTTTCGAGCAAACTCATGGGTTGGCTTCTCGCTCGAGTAGAATGTCGAGCCAAGGTTGAGCCACAGTCAAGCCAGGGTCGAGCAACAATCAAGGCAAGCCTCTGGAATGACATTTTCAACAGGAAATTAAGCCAAACTCAACAAAACTCCACATTGGCTTGAATTCCGTCAAGCCTAAACGAAAATCCATTAACTAGAGAACCGACCCCATCTAACAAATCTTCTAAGGGAATCACAAACCCTGAACACAACGTCTATCATTGAAGAACTCAATTTCCACCCAAAAGTCTTCAATTTCATAGACCACTTGATCAAATCACAAGCTTGATCCTAATGAAAAGATTCAACCTCTTCACACAAAGGCAACACACCACTATACAGACTGCTTACTTGAACAATGGCTTCTGAATCCACACAAAGGCAAACAACAAATATTTTCTGTCAAAGTAAGAACATCACAAAGTCTGCATGAGCATATCCCAAAGCTTGTCAAACTGCCTCCTCTATCTACCAGATAAAACTGTAGAGTTGCTCTCACTCTGCGCCAATGCCATAACAAACAATCAGCTCAATGATTCATCCGTTCAGTTACCCCATTTCTGAGGAGTGGACACAACTATACAATCTGAAAAAAAAAAAAAAAGGCTCTACCTTCTTGTCTGTAGATCACTAGCCTTCTCAAGTGCTTGAACAAATCAAACACATCACTAAACAAAGAGTTTAAAAATAAATAAACCCAAACTTTTTCTCAAATGGTTATCAACAAATATGAGTACAAACAAGGCACCACATCACACAAGATGTACCCTAAAAATTAGAAAGAAATAAACTAATATAAACATGATTATGCACTACTTTACAAGAATACAATGCCAACAAAAAATCAAGTTTCCCTGTCTTCTGACCACACAAAGCAAAAAAATGCCTACTCACAAATGACCACACTCGTTCACCCAATATGACCCAATCACATGTGCCATAAACGAGTAATACCTGAATCTGGAATGTCTGAAGATGTAGCTCAACCAATGATTGTATTGTCCTGAAGAAAATAAAGACCATTTGTCTTCTTCCCTGTCATTACCACCAAAGAGCCCTTGTAGACTCGAATGACTCCACTTGCAGTTGAGTACTGATAACCAAATGAATCAAGAATTCCCAAAGATATAAGATTTTTCTTTTAAAAACAGAATATGCTGAACGTTAGAAAAAGTTCTAACAGTTCCATCATACATCTTAATCTCAACTGAACCGATCCCAACAATATCACAAGTCATATCATTCCCAACCAAAATGGAATCACCGTTGATTGATTCATAGGTAGTGAACCAATCTATCATGTAACACATATGGAATGTACAAGCTGAATCCATGACCCACTTGTCACCAAAACGGCCACTAGAACCACTGACTGCTAGGAGAATATCAAAGTTATTAAACTATTCTTCAACGCTAACAACATTGGAGGAATTTTTACCTTTCTCTTGCTCTTCAATCTGGGACATTCGTTCTTGTAAGAACCAAACGTATGACAGTAGTGACATTTAATATTTTAATTGTTAAATTTAGAACTGTGGAATCACACCTACTCTTTTCCGAACTTCTTTCCTCGGATCTACCACTAGAAGAACATTTCACAAATAAGCCATTAGTCTAATTATCCATGTCTTGTACACCCAACTTTGTTCTCAACTCCTTAGAATTCAAAGCATATTTTACATCTACTAAGGAGATAGTATCTCTACCATACAACATTGAGGTCACAAAATAACCAAATGAGATTGGCAGCGAGCACAACACAATTCAGGCTTGATCCTCATCATCAAACTTGATATGAATATTCCTCAGATCTATAATAATTTTATTAAATTCATCTAGATGATCAGAAATAGGAGTACCTTCCCTCATCTTAAGAGTGTATAAATGTTGCTTCAAATACAAATGGTTGGTGAGCGACTTCTTCGTATACAACCTCTCAAGCTTATTCCAAAGACCAGCAATGGTCTCCTCATCAGCAACATTCCCTCAAAACTCCATTTGATAGGGACAATAGGATAGCACTATGTGCTTTTTCATCTTCTTCTCTTGACGGTGCAGGAGAATAATCGGTCACCTTCCCATCCAATACCTTTGACAACCTTGTTGTCGCAATAAATCTTTCATTTTGATGTGCCACAAACTGAAACTATTCTGATCGTTGAATTTCTCCACTTCATACTTTGCCAAAGCTATCCCTCAAGATCTCGTATAGAGCCTGGTGCTCTGATACCAATTTGTTGGGATGAACTAGTTATTCAAAGGATAATTTGAAGTATAACAGTGGAAGCACACTAAAAAGGAAACAATGACTATCACACACAAAACACCAAGATATAAGTGGTTCAACTCAATGTGAGCCTCTGTCCACTATCGGGGTTGGTCTCAATGAATTCACTATCAACGAAGGTGGAGTACAAGAGATCTATCACAAAATCCTCAAGCCCAAAGCCACAATACACTCAATGAACTCTCAGGATTCTTCACAAAAGGATTCTCTCTCTCTCTCTCTCTACAATGTTCGACTACTAATAAGTTGAAAAATACATGAGAAAATCATAGATTTAAAGTCCACGGCGCAAGAAGCCCTAAAATTGAACATTCACTTGAGCGAAGCGTCGAGCACGTATTGAGCGGACGTTTAGGCAGGCACTCACTTGAGCTGATTGTCGAGCGGGTGTCGAGCGAACTCACAGGTTGGCTTCTCACTCGAGCAGACTTTTGAGTGAAGTGTCGACCCAAGGTTCGCTCGATCTACAGTTGAGCCAGGGTCCAGCAACAGGTAAGCCAAGCCTCTCGAATGGTATTTTCAATAGGAAATCAAGCCAAACTCAACATGGATTTTGGTAGAAAAGAAGAAACTATATTGTAGATGGGATTGCACTTGTAGATTTGAGGAGAGGGGTGCTCCCAACTTGCAAGCGCGCTTAAAGCTTGAAATTTTGGTTTGGACTTTATCAATGATGTCTAAGAAGGCTCATTTTGGAAAAGGTCATGAAGATAGCTACCAAGCCTCTCTGATTTAGCCATGGATGAGGTCTTTTTGCAGAAGCTTAGATGGCAAGAGATTGCTACTACTTGAGCCGGCTAGGTGTTCTTGCTAAAATGGATTGATGTTTTACTTGTCTTTGTTAATGGTTTGGCAAAACCTTATCTCATAAGTGTTGAGGACTAAGCTTATTGCTTTCACATCTCTGTAAGTGGTTTGATTGAAAATAACAAGATTATTGACTTCTATTTCCTTATTGTTCTTCAAAAAGATGAAGTCACTACAACAGAAACGATTTTTTGGGATGAAATTTTTCGTCCCAAATTATAGTCATTTCGTCCCAAAAAATTTTTTGAGACGAAAAAAATTCGTCCCGAGCTCATCCCAACAACACTGTCCCAAAAGATATATTGGGACAAAAATCACCATTTCGTCCCAAAAAATATCTTTTGGGACGAATTTAATGGAAACCTTTCGAACACGTTCTAACGAGGAAGCTATTTTGTTACGGTTGAAATTTGTCTCAAAATATCGTTCGAACAGTATGAATTGACGTTTGAACGGTTTAAATCTACGTTCGAACAACGAAGACATTAGCTATACCCGTTCAAACGGTAAAAATATAGCTTTCCGTTCAAACGTCAAACGGACAAATCGAACGGCATCAATATAGATTTCCGTTCATCGTGATGAAATTTTCGTTCGAATGGTACAAAAAGAAATAGAGTTCGAACGTTAAGTGGGCGTTCGAACGATAATTATTTTATTTAAACTCAATAATAAAAAACCAAATAGACATGCATAATATTTGGAAAAATACATTAGAAACTATTTAATAGTCACAAAAGTTTTATAATAAGTGCAAATAAACAACCATGAAACTAGCATTGTTCGTACATAAATAGACAATCCCAAAATGTGTACATAAAAAACCATTAGTTGCTTGGAGGCCTGTACTGTTGCATAAACTGCTGCATTTGGAGTTGCATCTGTCTCCTGAACTCTTCTTGTTGTTCTTCATGTTGTTTGAAACGCATCTCCATGTCTGCTTGTTTCGCCAATTGAGCCTTTAACTCATGCTGCCTTGCAGTCAATTCTTCTATTCTGGAATTCGCATTCTCTAGCGCTATAGAAGCCGTAGAGGCAAGCCTGGAAGAAGAGGAAGAAGGAGAAGGCTTTACACAGCGACCCATATCCCTTAAATATCCTGAACGTTGACCCAAGATGTGTAAAAACATCAATATCACTTGTTGATGAATTTTGATCTGATGCAGATTCAGCACGAAGGGCAACCATTTTATCCTAGACATATATAAAATAAAGAGTTAATATCATCATAAATATTATAATATATTTAATTAAGGTTATAATACTTACATAATTTTCACGGGCATCAAGATGAGTCCATTCCCCATTACGATCAGTGTGCGATGCACCTTGTATTTTTGTCAGATCATAATTTGTATTTGAATCTTGCTACAATAAATATGTGTTAAGATATAAAGTCATTATAATTCATCCAAACAATTAACTATATCCAATAAAAAAAAATAGCAATACCAATTTCTTAGAAAGGCGATGGAAAGATCTTGAGCCTGCATGATGATTAATCTTCAATGTTGACCTATTTGTTTTGTTTATAGAACTTCGCTCCTGCAAAGAAATAAAAATTATGAAGCAAAATAACAAATAAGACAAGTAAAATAATTAATTTAATTATACCTAATATGATGGATCCTCAAACATGTCACAAAGTTTTTCCCACTCAGAAGGTTGGACATCTTGAAAGGGATGTTGGCGTGCATCTTCCTTGTTCTCAAACTTATTATAATGCTCATGACACCTCGCCTTATATTTACGGAATGAATTACTCATAAGCTCTTCCACAGTCTTACGCTCCTCTCTCCGACTAAAATTTAATTCAAAATCATCATTGAAAAAAATAGTCACAAACACATTTATAATATTCTAAATTTAAGTAAAATATAGAAATTTATTCTACTAAATCAATGTTTTAAACATTACCAAACAACGTTTCTTGATAAGCTCTTTAATATCTTGGGGGACTTTCTTCCATGAAGTTGTTGCGAAAGGTGCATAAGTTCGTGTAAGAGCACCCACATGTGATGCAAGCCAAGCTGCTGGTTGTCCTTCGCCTCCGGTATGTTCGTCAGGAATGTTAACCTTGATCTTACCCACGTTACGATATTTTTACAACGTCACGCCTTTAGTAGTGCCTCGACCTTGACGAGATTGTATTGTGGACTCTATAAAATATAACATTGTTTCAATCTCTATTATATGTCTATCATACTACCTTAATTAATAACTTTTATGAGTATTAGATTTTTACCTTGTTCTGTAGAGTCAATCTCTAATGGTGAGTCTGAAGGAGAACTAGGAATAGGTGGAGATGGGTTGCGAACTTCCTTCCTCTTTGGTAGCATAATTTCAAACCACTGATACATTCAATAAGTAAAATATTTGTCATCAAGTGTAATGTTAACACATAATTGGTCAATCGTAATCTGTATCAGTTTCATTTGACAATTCGCTCTCATCATCTGTAGATACTTCAGATGATTCAAAATTTTCCTCAGTTATCGTATCAACAATTTCAGCTTCAATATCTTCTCTATTTAATGGAATCATCTCATACTGGCTTAAATCCACAAACAAATTTAAGGCTGGTTGACTCTCTTGATATGCTTCGTTAGTAGAGGGATCATCTTCTTCTTTATCTTGTTCTTCCGTCTGAGGGATAACATCATATATATTTCTTGGAGAATATTTTGTACTACTCGCCATTGATGTCCTAACTTCGGATCATCTAAGTAGAATACTTAGATGTTTGAGAAGATAAAATAAAAGGATCATCTTCATACCATTTTTTTGATGTATTAACACTCAAAAAATATTCATCATCATGGACGCCAGTTCGAGGATTGCTTAAATCCCACCAGTCACACTTAAACAGATACACCGCAAGCTCCCCTAAATATTTCATTCCAATTATATCAACAATAACCCCATAGAAATCAATGTTTTCTCTATCATGACTCCTTTTGACTAGGACACCACTATTCTGAGTTTTCCTATAACAATCTCGATCCATTGTGTGATACCTACTTTTCCGAGAAATACATGCAGAATATCAAGCAACGCGTCTCGATGGGCCACGCGTCAATGCATATAGTTCATCTGATATATCATTTGGATTATTTGCATGCATTTGTACAATCTACATATTGAATAAAGCATATATTATATCAAAATTTACATCAATATTTTTTTATTGATTATTGAGTAAAGCATATATAATGTCATTACCCGTTCTTCAAACCACCTCAGGAGCTCCTCTTCATGTTTCTGGTTTATATCATTTACTCCCAGTTCCTTTAGCACGTTAATATGATCACTAAAATTGATGATTACCACAAAATCTTTTATATTCTTATAATTGTTTTGAAGTAAATGAGCGAATTTACTTTAAGAAAAAGTTATAACTTACTTCAAGTAGTTCTCTATTTCAGGACAATTGTTGAGCATACCACTGAGTTTTCTCGAACTCTCTTCCACATAAGTCATAACCACGCACAACACCAATTGGACGTACTTGCTGGAAAAACACAGAAAATACATTCTGCTATCTTGCTCGGTCAACGTCAAAGTTTATTTTCGGTCGATCAAACTTAGTGTCAACTCCATGAAAATATTTGGAACAGAATGTATGCCACTCATCGTCAATATATGCTTCTGCAATTGATCTTTCTGGACGGACCTTGTTACCCACTGTACGTTTCAATTTTTCAAGAAACCGTTCAATGGGATACATCCATCTATATTGAACTGGTCCTGCAAGTCGAGCCTCACGCAGCAAATGAACGACTAGGTGAACCATGATGTCGAAGAATGACAGTGGGTAAATACTTTCTAGCTTACACAATATTATGACAATTTCTCGTTCCATTCAATCCAAAGCTTCCACATTAAACGTCCTAGTATATAAGTCTTTAAAAAATGCACCTAACTCAGTCAAAACCACGTGCACGTCTCTCGTCAAGTACCCACGGATACCAATAGGCAAGATACGCTGTAAGAAGACATGACAATCATGACTTTTTAATCTAGTTATTTTCCAATCATTTGTTCTCACACACCTTGCTAGATTCTATGCATAACCATCCGGTAATTTAATCTTCATTAGCTATTCACAAAATGTAGCCCTTTCGTTCCTTGACAATGTATACCACCCAATCGGCATGTAGACAGACGAACCATTTTCTTGCAATTACATTTCCGGTCTTATTTCCAACCACTTCAGATCCTTCCTTGAGTTTAATGTATCCTTTGTTTTTCTTTCAATTGACATCAATGTTCCCAATATGGATTCACATATATATATATATATTTTTCAATATGCATAACATCAAAACTATGCCGCAATTTTAACTTCGACCAGTACGGGAGTTAAAAAAATATACTCTTCTTGATCCAATTCAACTCATTCGTGGCTCATATTCTCCTTCGTTGTTTTTTACCAAATTCATTACAACCAACATCTATAAATTGTGCAAGTACATCTTCGCCAGACAAATATGGTGGAGGTTGGCCCCATTCAACAGTTTTATAAAACATTCTAGAATTTCTACGCCATCTATGATCACTAGGTAAAAATCGACGATGCCCTATGAAACATAATTTCCTCCCATACGTAAGCCATTCAGATTTGGTATGTTTGTTACAAGTTGGACATGCCATTTTCTCCTTAGTACTCCAACCAGACAAGTTTCCATAAGCGGAAAAATTATTTATTGTCCATAACACTATAGCATGCATCTTGAACGACTTGCATGTTGATGAATCAAATGTGACAACCCCATTCTCCCACAAATCTTTAAATTATGTAATTAATGGCTGTAAATGTATGTCTATATCATTTTCCGGTGATCTCGGACCTGCAATGAGCAAACTCATCATGAAATATGGATCTTTCATACACTTCCACGGTGGTAGATTATACGGCATAAGTACAACTGGTCAAGTACTATGACTAGTACTCATGTTCCCAAACGGATTAAATCCATCTGTTGCCAACCCAGTCCCACATTACATGATTCTTCAGCAAACCATGGATGGTCCTGATCAAATTGCTTCCACACTTGAGAGTTAGCAGGATGTGACAAAATATCATCATTCCTTACCCTGCCTGATGAGTGCCATGTCATGTCAACAGCCGTTGCGCATGACATAAATAATCGTTGTAATCTAGGTATTAATGGAAAGTGGCATACGACCTTTTGCGGCACATTTTGCTTGTCCGATGTCCATCTTGATTCGTGGCATATAGGGCACTCATTCAGCTGCTCATTCTCTGGCCAAAATAATATGCAGTCATTCTTACATGCATGTATTACATTGTAATCAAATCCGAGTCCTCATTTCAACTTTTTTGCTTCATAGAAGTTACGAGGTAAAGTATTGTCTGTCGGCAGTGCCTCTTTAAACAGCTCAAGTAACATATTCACAGCCTTAATAGATAATCGACACATTGATTTTATGTGAAGCAGTCTTACAATAAATGACAACTTACTGTGTCTTCTACATCTTGGATATAGCTCAAGCTGTGAATCATCCCACAATCGTGCAAAAGTGTTATGGCCCCCATCATTTGAACTTAATGTGTCCACGTCACCTTCATCCATAAACATTCACGCACTAATGTCATGTAACATTTGCTCCATATCCTCATCATATTCATCTCCAACAACCTCTGGTTGTACATCTTCATCAATCTCGTCTTCTTCATGTAGAGCCTCATATGAAGTTGGATATGGTTCGCCGTATAAGACCCAATCAATATAACCCTTATCAATACATTTGACAAACAGATGCTCTCTCACCAAGTCTATCTTATGAGAATGCAAATTCCTGCATTCTCTGTATGGGCATCTAATACGCCTATCACTATCGCATGCACCCAATGCGAACTCCAAGAATTTCTTAACACCTTCAACATATACATCATAGTTCTGACCCAATCAATCGCTAACTTGCATCCAACTCTTATCCATGCCGACTATATTCATTACAAACAGTTACGTATGCATCAATTAGGATTATGTATGTATCATGTATCAATCAAAGAGTATGCCACCCTTCACCGGGTAGTTGGTCCTATCCCATTCGGGATTGTAAGATCATAGTCACCAACCTATGATCTATTATCTGTCACGTCCAACAAAATTTTGGCAGCATCTCCCTATAGTTCTCCAAATATGCTTGTTTGGTTGTGTGCACTGACGATTAACACGTCGTTGCACCGTAACCGAAACTGCATATCCGAAGAACAATGGATGAATCTACCAAAATCGTAATGTTAGACGATAACAGATATAGTTCCATAGTTTACGAGAATGATCTTACAATCCCAAACTGTCCACTCTGGACAATCAAGAGTTATCAATCAAGCATTCATCCGAATTGATAACTCTCGAACGGGTCTGAGGTTTATTTTGATGAAATACAAATAATGCAAGATATGCTAACATATGTCAGACAATAAGAATATATTATTTATACAACAATACAACAACAACATCAATATTATTAAATCTTGACTATATTTATTAAAATTTTCCAAGATTATGTAGTATTTTAATTAAAATATAAATTTCATAGTATTTAGAATTATCTATTTCAATATTATTAAATCTTAGCTATATTTCTTAAAATTTAAAGATTATGTAGTATTTTAATTAAACTTCAAATTTTATAGTATTTAGAATGAACTATTTCAATATTATTAAATCTTAATTATATTTGTTAAATTTTAAAGATTATGTAGTATTTTAATTAAACTACAAATTTTATAGTATTTAGAATTAACTATTTCAATATTATTAAATCTTAGCTATATTTGTTAAAATTTAAAGATTATGTAGTATTTTAATTAAACTACAAATTTTATTGTATTTAGAATTAACTATTTCAATACTATTAAATCTTAGCTATATTTATTAAAATTTAAAGATTATGTAGTATTTTAATTAAACTACAAATTTTATAGCATTTAGACATAACTATTTCAATATTATTAAATCTTAACTATTTGTATTTTAATTTAAAGATTATGTAGTATTTTAATTAACATACAAATTTTATAATATTTAGAATTAACTATTTCAATATTGTTATGTATTGTAAGTTCCCGTTCCAACGGTGTTAAACCTACCGTTCGAAAATAACATACTGGTTCGAACGATGATCTCAAACTGTTCGAACGTGTTCATTCCAGATTTTCAGTCGTCTTCAACAACGAAAAACGTAAATATATCAAGAACAAACAAACCATAACCAATATAATAACAACATGCCAACAAACAACAATATCAAGGAACCCTCAAATTTTCAAGATGGAGATAAAAACTTAGATAAAAACTTATAAAAAGCAAATTATAAAAAACATACCTTAGATGAAAATCCAAGAAGAGATAAAAACTTAGAACCGAGAAAGAGCTCCACAAAAAGCAGTAGAAATAACGTATTAATCTGAAAATACTTGAGTGAGATGAAAAGTAGTAGTATTTGGGGCTGGATTGAGGGAGAAAGGCTCAGCTTTCTTCATGAGGGACTGAGAGGGGTGGTAGGAGAGGGAAGATTCTGAGGTTCTGTCGTATATTTCAATAAAGTTTACCGTTCGAACCGTTATTTACTAATCGTTTGAACATGAAACGACGAGGCGGGAAAAATTTCCCTCCTAAACTTTCATGTTCGAACGCTTAAATATTACGTTCGAACGTGAAATGATGCATTCCTGCTCTCATTCATAAACGTTCAAACTCTTAATATTTACTGTTCGAACGGTTTGCACAATGTTTAATAATATATTTTATTACACTATATTATTAAATAAAATAACAACATTAATATATATAGACATATTAAATGATACTATAGTTTAGTAACATAGTAATATCATATTATAATATATAGTTGAGCATATTATATATTACATTATAGTAAAGTATATATGAATATATAATATCATACCCATTAAGTTATAAGTAACATATATATAGTACCACCATATTGTCTCATCCATAGTACTAGCTAGCATATATATAAGTGTCCTCTAATTGGACTATAACTAAAATATATTATGTTAATATATTAGACTATAGATAACGTATATATTGTATCATATATAGTATCATCTAATTAGACTATAATACCATATTTATTATAGTATAGTAAAGTAAAATACAATATATATTATTAACTATATATATCATATAAGTAACTATAATATATAGTACTATAGGTCAATTAATATACCGTTAATATAAACTAATTATAGTATTTATTAATTATAGTATCATATATATATACAAATTATATATATATGTTCACCAAAATATTTATATAATGTTATAACATATATACTAGTATATAATATAGTATTGATACTATATCATATAACTCATAGTATTTAATATATGCAGTATATTAAATATAATAACTATATATTATAATATGCCATTAATAACATATATATATAATAATATATATTATAATATATACTAACATATATTATAATATATGAATCAAATATATAGTACTATATAGATATTAATACACCGTTAATATAAACTAATTATATTTATTAATTATAGTATCATATATATATACTACTTATATATATATATATGTTCATCAAAATATTTATATAATGTTATAACATATATACTAGTATATAATATAGTATTGATACTTTATCATATAACTCATAGTATAATATATATATAGTATATTAAATATAATAACTATATATTATAATATGCCATTAATAACATATATATAATAATATATATTATAATATATATAATAACATAAATTACAATATACTATATATATAGTATATTGTACATAATAATATATATTAACTATATTATAATACCGTTCGAACGTATTAACCAACCTTTCGATTGGTATTGTATATATAACTTGTCCCCGACGTCCATTTTCACTGACACCGAACTCTCTCTCAAAATCCCAAACCGCTCACAAAACCTCCATCTCCGCCGTTTAACGCCGCTATTGCCGCCGTGAACAGTACCCAGTTGTAGCCTCCAACTCTAAGCACCGGTACCTCTTTTTCTAACTATTTTACCATTTAAATTTAGGTTTTTGATGGATTATTTGTTTAAATTAAGATAAATCAATTTTTTCATCAATACTTACCATAGATTTGCTTAAATCTGTTGGAGGATTGTTTATTTATGTTTTGTTTGTTGAAAAATCCATGGAATCAAAGGATTCCATAGATTTCAATAGCTGAGTCGACTCGGCATCATCTCCCTGGACAGTTCGCATACCGTTCGAACTCTTCGTAGGCCGTTCGAACTCTAATAGCCAAATAGATTAATTAGTTTTAACTCGTTCGAACGTTATTTTATACGTTCAAACGGGTTAACCCAAACAGCTTTGTATACCGTTCGAACACTATTTTAAGCCTTCGAACGGTATAAATTTAAAGATATCTTATAGTATAATTAAATTAATAGGAAATTTTATCAAATTTTGTTAAATATTTTTATTATTAATGTTGTATTGATAAGCTCTTAATTAATTGCAAATTTCAGGTTCATTATAATGTCTTCTTCTAAGACGGGAAGTAAGCGACGCAATACTACAGAGACTAGTATCAGTCCAGCCAAGGAGAGGACTGTTTCACTAGAGCGACAAGTGAAGCTGTCTGACTTCCAGAGTCTTGTTTGGGAGGGTCATTCCCTGCCATCAATCTTCAGCGATCGTGGTTGGGGACCTATCTTAAATGCGGAGAAATCATGAGAGACTATCTCCTATATTGACATTGTTTCTGAGTTCTATAGAGAGCTCGGTGGTGCCAGCCCAGATGACAAAGGGGCATACAACATCTCTGTTCGAGGAGTTACAGTTGTATTTTCATGAGATCGACTCGTTAAGCATCTTGATATTCTTAGGCTACCAAATGCATATCCGAACGTGATGCCTAGAGAGTCTGATCCTTCAGCTGAGGCGGAGACAGCTGAGGAGGAGGCACCAGCTTATGCAGATGAGGTCGATGCCCTTGCTGATCATGAGGTGAGGGATTTGGTTGTTGGTCTACATGCTCCCATGTATGACGGGACAAAGAGCATCAAACAGGCAGATTTATCTCCGTTCTTCAAGATCCTGAATTTGATAATCGCCAACAACATTGACCCTCGGCAGCACAAGAAAGAGGTTGGCCTTGATCGGACGAAATTTATGATACGGGTCGCTCGTGGCATTCCTATCTACCTGGTGGGGTATATATTCAATAGGATTCGATCAGAGTCTTGGTACATTTCGACGGATATACTGCTATTTGGGATCCTAATCACCTGATTTTTGTTATTTGCCGGTGTTGTGCCTGATGTTGTCGAGCGTAAACGGCAGTCGATGGGACCGATCAACAGTACCACCCTCTTACGCATCACGGGACACTCGAGACTGCGTCTTCGTGGACAACATCCAGACTCGGTTGATCATTAGAGAGATGCACAGCCAGGAGATCATGGAGTACAGGCCGAGGCATCAGTACACAGCACTACTCGTGAGGACATGGCCGAGATCGTGCATGCAGCGATCAGCGGACATACATCAGCGCTGATCGATGCAGTGCATATGGAGGTCCGTTCTGCTGTGTTTGAGTTTCGTACTGAGATTATTGGTAGCATCTTTGACTTACGTACGGAGCTTGATGCCATGTCGGCGACTCAGGTCACCATTAGTACTCGACTGACACAGATAGAGGAACGCCTAGCTGCAGTTGAGGAAGTGTACAAAGACATGGGGTCTTAGGATTTTCTATCTTTTATTTATTCTTGTTTTGTTTTTAGAATGGACAATATTTAATGTTTTACAAATTTAGTATTTAATTATGAATTAGTCTTATTTTATATTTTCTGAACTAATTATTGATTTATATTATTCCTATTATTTAATTGATAAATTTCTTATAATTATGAGTTAATATAAATATAATTCTCTTAAAAATAAAAACATATGATCACCGTTCGAACGGTAAAAGTTTACGTTCGAACGGTGTAGCAATTTTCCGCTATAACGATGTTACTTAACGTGCCAAAATTTCCGTTCGAACGCAAAAATTAAACCCTTCGAATGATGACTCATTACTGTTCGAACGGTTCAATTATTAGGGACAGAATATTTCGTCCCTGAACATACCGTTCGAAAGGTATGCATCTTCCGTCATCTTTTTGGGATGAAATATAAAATTCGTCCCTAAATCTCACTTTTTGAGACGATTTTCAATTCGTTCTAAAATAAAATCATCCCAAAATCTCTTTTTTGTTGTAGTGAGTTTGGAAAGAGCTTTTGTGCCAATAAATATAAAATGAATTGGGAAGAGAGGGCCTGTAACATTCAAGCCCAGCACCAAGCGTAGGCCAAGCCAAGATCTATAAATTTTCTTAGGTTATTATTTATGGGAAGCTCATTTGATATTTTTTGAGTAATATTTTTTAATAGGTCACGAATTATTTGATGTTACTATTGCATGTGGAGAATTATATTTATGTGGAGAATTGAAGATAATCGGCTAACGAAATTATCATTATGCTTGTAATCGAACCAATTATCGAGGGCACATGTTAGGAGAATATGCCAGGTTAAGAATAAATATCGAAGGACTAAAAGTACTAAGTTTCGTTTTTCTATTTAAAGTCATGGGGTTTTTTTAAGGGGCCAAAATTAGATTTGATAAGCGGTATTATTTATGAACCAAGTGAACCCTGATTAATTGGAACTTTACAAAAGAAGTTTTCCTAAAAGCCCAAAGATAACTTTTAGATGAGTTAAGGAAAAAAAATGAAAAAATTCTTGTAGTATGCAGTATACATGGTGAAGAAATTTTTAGTTTTAGATAAAAATTTAAAATATTATTTTTTAATATTATTATTATTTTAAGATTTAGTAAAAATTTAAAAAATATTTAATAATAAAATAAGATACGATAAAAATTTCATATCTCAACCTAGTTGCCAATGTACTTTGTAGAATGATGAAAGCTCTATAAGCTAAAATCGTATAAGCTACGCCTTCCTCGTTTAGTCGTTTAGCTTAATTAGGAGACGTCATTGTTTATGCCTAGGACGTCACAACTCACCTTATTAAACTTCGTCCCAACTCCTACGTTCTTCCACGCCGCTTTTAGTCATTACATTTGCAAAGGAGGAAAAAAAAAATGGAGTCGGTTACTTCGCAATCCTTCTATCTACCAGTCCTAGTTGTTGCCGCCGCCTTCTTCTTCATCCTTCGCCTACAAAAATGGCAAAGCAGGCAATCACAGTCACTGAGGCCCCCCTCACCGCCAGGGCTCCCAATAATCGGTCACCTCCACCTCCTCACCGACATGCCCCACCACTCCTTGGCCCAGATTGCCCACAAACTCGGCCCCATCATCCACCTCCGGCTCGGCCGTGTCCCTACGGTCGTCGTCTCCTCCGCTCACCTAGCCAAGCTCGTCCTTAAAACCCACGACCACGTCTTCGCCAGCCGCCCTCAGCTCATCTCCGCACAGTACCTCTCCTTCGGCTGCTCCGACGTTACTTTCTCACCCTACGGCCCCTACTGGCGGCAAGCCCGAAAGATCTGCGTCACCGAGCTGCTCAGCTCGAAACGGGTCAGCTCGTTCCAGCTCATTCGAGACGAGGAGGTGAATCGGCTGCTGAGATCCGTGTCAGCTCAGTCGGGGTCGGAAATCGACCTAGGAGAGTTGTTCTTCACATTGGCAAACGACATCCTGTGCCGGGTGGCATTCGGGAAGAGGTTCAAGGAGGAGTCGGGAGAGGGACAGAAGCGCAATCTTATAGGGGTTTTGACAGAAACACAGGCGCTGTTTGCCGGGTTTTGTTTGGGTGACTTCTTTCCCGACTGGAAGTGGGTGAACTCACTGAGTGGGTACACAACGAGATTGACCAGGAACCTAGAGGATCTGCGAGCAGTCTGCGATGAAATTATCAGAGAACACGAGGAGGAGAAGATCAAGGGTAGTAGCAGCAGTACGGCAGGGAAGGAGGACTTCGTTGATGTTCTGCTTCGGGTGCAACAACGAGACGACCTGGAGGTTCCCATAACAGATGATAATCTCAAAGCTCTTGTCCTGGTAGTCTCTCGATCCCCCTCCCCAAAATAAAATTCTTTTTCAGCCCCTCAATTCGTCAGGATGGTGAATGTTTTGGATTTTTTATTTTTTTATCCCATCATTATAATTTTTTAAAATTTTTATAAAAAAATATAATAAAAATTATAATTTTTTTAAATTTTAAAATAATAAAAAAATTAAAAAAATAATATTTTAATAATATTTTATTCAATTTTCAACTTTTATTTCAATTCACTGTATAAACAACACTTTAGTTTAAGGTGACATATCAAAAAGTTAATTTTTCTTTTTTTATAACTGCATATCATAAAATTAATTGAGAGTAGAATAAGATAAAAAGTTGTAACGCTAAATCATTATATTATCTAATCATTATAATTTTTTTAAATTTTTATTTAAAATATAATAAATAATTTAAAATTTTTAATTTAAAAATAAAAATTATATTAAAAAATAATATTTTATTAATTTTTTAATTTTTATATAAAAAGAAATTATTGTTCTTTTAAGATATATATATATATATATATTTATAAGAAACTGCTGGTGTTGACTACAATTAATATCTTAGAATGGAAGAAGACAGTTTCGTGTTCACTTTTGGCACTCCATTGTATTCATGACTGACTTGTCTTCTTCTTCAACTCGTTCAATTATTTCCACTACTACGTCTGTTTTTTTACCGAAACGTCTTGGATCCAATAGCTGGATGACTGTCACGGACGTGTCTCGTAATTGACAAGGGAAATTGTATAGAGAAAGGAAAAAACAAAATTGAAAAACATGATGTGTAGATACTTCAAACCTATTTTTTGGTTTTCCGTTTCAATAAATTTTCAATTTTATTTTTCTTTAAACAAGATATTTTTGAATTTTAAAAAATATTATTTGAAATTTTCTTCGACCAAAATAAAGAATTTAAAACATTATATTCAGACTTTCCAACTCTACTATAAGTCTATATATCTATTTTCACAAACTCTAATACAAAACATATTTTACAAAAACCAAAATATATATATATATATTCGGGCTTTTCTCTCTCTTTTCATAAAACCAAATAAAAAATATATTTTAAAAATTTCTAAAGACCAAGTTTTTCTTGAAAATTTCTAAATATTTAATAAAATATGTATATTTTAAATTTATTTTTTTCTTGATGTGTTTTTACCTTAACAAAATAATATTTTATCAAGAACTGGTTCAAAATTCATGGAATAATTTTATTTGTATATTTTCCAAAAATAAAATTATGTACTCTAAATTAGTTACTGAAATTAACCATTAGAATTCTAAGCTGTCAATTATATTTTATAATGAAAAATATTTAAATATTAAAACTGTGAGGCATGTCTTATTTATTATTTATTGATCATGCATAACGATCATTTGATCGTTTTCAATTGTTAATTTCAATATTTAGCAAATCTAATCATTTGTGTTTGTATGAAGGTAGAAAATATAAATTTAAATCTAAAACAGCTTTTTGGGTATATAACTAATTCTCGAAAAATTTAATAGTTATTTCTTAGGAGAAATGTTCGTTCTACAAAAAAATAAAAAAAATAAAAAAAAATTGTAAATTTATATGACTTAATATAATACGTTAGATTTCAAAATTAATATAATAAACAATTCTAACTTTTTCAAATTTCAAAACAATAATAATATTAAAAAATAATATTCTATCAATGTTTATTCAACTTTTAACTTTTATTTCAACTTATCTCATCCCAACTCACTGTCCAAATCTCACCTAAATTATGCTAATTTGTAAATTTACTTTTATAAAGTTATCTTGAGCACCTACAGTCTACATGATCTTTCATTCTATTCTATAAAAGTCGAGAAGATCAGTAATCCTATTCTTTCATTTTCAAGACTTAGTTGTTTATGTTTAATTTGTGTCTGTAGTGGAGTTCAGGAGGCTTTACCTAAAGAAAACGTATTTTCGTTAATTTGTCAGGACATGTTTGTCGCGGGAACTGATACATCATCAGCAACACTAGAATGGACAATGACGGAGCTTGCTCGACACCCCATGGTGATGAAGAAAGCTCAGGAAGAAGTTCGAAACATAGCATCCTCCAGCACAGGATCAAAATTTGAAGAAAGCCATCTTCCACACCTTCATTACCTGAAAGCAGTGATAAAAGAGACGATGCGATTACACCCACCAGTCCCTCTCCTAGTTCCTCGAGAATCCATGGAGAAATGCAACCTCGATGGCTACGAAATACCTGCGAAAACCAGGGTTCTCATCAACACTTACGCCATTGGGAGGGACCCAAAGTCATGGGAAAATCCTCTGGAATACAACCCTGAGAGGTTCATGGATGTTGACATTGATGCCAAGGATCAGGACTTCAGGTTTCTACCATTTGGAGGAGGCAGAAGAGGCTGTCCGGGTTATTCATTTGCATTAGCCACGGTAGAGATTGCGTTGGCTCGCCTCTTGTGTCATTATGACTGGGCATTGCCTCAGGGAGTTGGTGCAGATGATATGGATCTTAGCGAGATTTTCGGGCTTGCGACAAGAAAAAAGACTGCTATTGTTCTTGTTCCAACAGCCAATCCGCAGTATGAGTTCAAGGGTTGATCAGGATACTTGGTGATGGTAGCGGTGTCATGATCAAGTGCAGTCTGATTCTAAAATGTAAGGGATGATGGAGAATAAAATTAAGCTGTTGATGAAAGTTTGGATTTGTTCCAGGGAGTAAACGGCATTAATTTGCTGTATCATGTACCGTTAATTCCCTATGCTTGCCTTATATTGATGCTCATGCACGTAGCCAAGAGTACTGAAGAGTTTGAAGTCTATTTGGAGTTCGATCTCTCGTTTTGGTACGATCGAGTAGTTAATAGTCTCTATTATTTTAGCAGTTTTGGTACGATCGAGGTGTTAATAGTCTTTATTATTTTAGCAGTTTAAAAGTCTTCACGTGACCACTATCATTGGATTATGCATATTTGTATAGAGTAATATTATATATCACTCTTATTCCATTTTAATCATACTAACTAGTATATGGCACATTTATCATCATTAGATGATAAATAAATATATAATAAATAATAATTTAATGGTGATAAATGTGTCATATCTTACTTAGGGAGATGAAAGTTGGATGGTAGTATGGTGTATAGAAATTTACATGAACAATGTTTCTACAAATTTGAAGATGCACTGTTCAGTTTCCAAATCTTATTTTATTACTTTTTTCTCTCTTAACACAAATATTATTTTCCAACCCCGCCCCGCTATTGGGGGTGGGGTTGAAACCGTACCCCGCTCAACCCAAAGACCAATTGGGTCTATAATTTTTTTAAAAATTATAAATTAAAACTTATACATTCAAAAAGAATATAAATTCATTAGAGTTTTATTTTGAATTGCCATAGCCTTTTAGGCCAACATTTATATAGGAAGTCAATGCAATACAATGGTCATACTTGGCCTCCTATATAAAGGTTGGCCTAGGAGTTCAAGACAGTCCATTATAAATTCAAGTTTTTAACAAATTGTATATATCTATATACAATATATTTATATAAATATTAAAAATAATTTTTTTTATATTAAATATGGGAGGGGTGTGGAGTGGGGAGTGGGGCGGGGCCCCGCTGGGGTCAGCCCGCCCCTCGGCCCCGCTAGGAGTCTTCCATGCATGGTGGGGGCCCCTGCCTTCGCTTGAGTGGTGCGGGGTAGCCCGCCCGCCCATGTGGTGCCGGGGCGGACGGGGTGGGGTAGTAGGGGGCAAGCCCCTCGCCCTTGTTGCCCACCCCTAAGGTTCTATGGATTTTGTGAATGGACATCTTAAAATGTAATGGGCCCCTTCACGTAATATGAATTACCAGGGAATAGAGGAAGAAGTCCAAGAAGCAGAGAGAGCTAGAAGCGAATTCAGACGAAAAGGAGAACGAAAGACAGATAAGAAGAATGCGAGGTAAAGTTAGTTATAAATCTGTTTCCTACTTTTCATTCCATTTGCTTCTATTTTTATAGATGACAATTAGTGGAACGGCACTGTCTCATGCCTTCCTTACAATTTACACAAATGCAACGACATCGTTCAATTACACTTCATTAAAGCATAAACGACAACACATCTTCACCACGACCTGTCGTACTGATCTTCTTGTAACTAACAAAACTACCTTTCGATGCTTATTTCTGCTGCTACATGTGAATCTCACTACTGCCTTCAACAATTCCTTATCTACTGCTGTGCACAACCCTTTGCTGTTGCCCTCATTCTGGATCCTTACACACCCCTCTCCTTCAAAGCACCTTGCCCACAAGGTGAGGAAACTTATGCCTTAGTTGCCAATAAGGTTCCCAAGTGGCTTGGTCAATATCAGTGCCTTCCCATTGAACTAGGACTTCCACCATTGCACGATTGTTCACCTTCCTACTACGACGCTTGAGAATATTCTGAGGCTCAGGGGTAATTTCTCCCTGAACATCCACTGGTGGCAATGTAGCTAAAGGGAAAATATGTTGTCCAACCTTCTTCTTTAAACAAGAGACATGGAACACTGGATGTAGTTGTGATTGAGGAGGTAACTCAAGTCGAAAAGTCACCTGGCCAATTCTTTCCAATACCTAAAAGGGCCCAAAAAATCTGGGAGACAGCTTCATGTTTCTCCTGAGAGCCAAGGACTTCTGTCTATAAGGCTGAAGCCTTAAATAGACCCAATCCCCAACTGCAAAAATCCTCTCGGTGTGCTGCTTATCATACTGAAATTTCATCATTTCTTGTGCCAACACCATATTAGTTTTCAATATGTCTAATATTTGCTCACGAGACTTCAACAAGTCTTCCACAGCTTGATTAGATGATAGACCTGGAACATATTCTCGAAGGGAAGTAGGTGGTACACCATAAATTGCTTCATAAGGGGTGAGTTTAGTAGAAGTATGGAAAGTGGTATTGTACCACCACTCAGCCATAGCCAACCACTCAGACCACTGCCTTGGTTTATCACCTGAAAAGCACCTTAAAAAGTGCTTTAAACACTTGTTTACAGCTTCTGTTTAACCATCACTTTATGGATGGTATGTTGAAGCCAAATTCACACCTTGCAACTTGAAGAATTCCTTCCAAAAGGAACTAAGGAAGGTAGAGCCACGGTCTGATACAATAGACTTTGGCATGCCATGTAGTTTAAAAACATGATCCAAGAAAATTGAGGCCACTTTAACTGCTGTAAAAGGATGTTTCAAAGGCAAGAAATGAGCATATTTCGAGAGTCTGTCAACAACAACCATAACAACTGAGTAGCCTTTAGACATAGGCAATCCCTCCACAAAATCCATAGATATATCAGTCCAAACTGCTTGAGGAACCTGCAAGGGCTGAAGCAACTCAGCTGGGTGAACATTTTCAATTTTATTTCTCTGACAAACTTCACACTCCCGGATGAACTTCTTTATCTCAGCCTTCATACCAGGCCAATAAAAATCAGATCTTGCTCTTTGCAATGACTTATGAAAGCCTGAGTGGCCTGTCCCAGGGCTTGCATGAATAAAATGCAAGATTCTGACTTTTAAGTCAGCACAATCAGGAATGTACAACCTACCCTTCTTGAACAAAACTCATCCTTTAATAGAAAATGATGAAGCTGCTACAGGGTTCTGCTGTGAAATCACAAACTGCTGCTGCATCACTTGGTCTTCAGCATATGCTCTTTTTATTTCTTCAAGCTAAGAAGGACTTGGAACAGATATGGCTAGCACAGATTTGACATTCTCATTTTGATCTTTTCTGGATAGCATCAGCCACTTTGTTTTCCACTCCCTTTTTGTATTCCATAGAGAAGTCATAGCCAAGCAACTTAGAAAGCCACTTTTGTTGAGTTGGGGTTCCCACCTTCTGTTCCAACAAGTATTTCAAGCTATGATGATCAGTTCTGATAATAAAAGAACCACCCAACAAATAAGGCTTCCATTTTTTGATTGCCAAGACTAAAGCCAAAAATTCCTTCTCATAGGTGGATAGCTGCAGATTTTTGCCTTTCAAGGCTTGGCTTAGGAAAGCCAACGGCCTGTTTTCCTGCATTAAAACAACTCCTACACCACTAGCACACGCATCCCATTCAATTACAAATATTTTAGAAAACTCAGGTAAGGAAAGAACAGGAGGCTGTGTTACAGCTTGCTTCAATTTGTCAAAGACTTTACTTGCTTCTTTAGACCATTTAAAAGCTTCCTTCTTCAATAGGGCTGTCAATAGAGCAGCTATGATGCCATAACCACAAATAAATTTTCTGTAGTAGCTAGTCAACCCCAAAAAGCCCCTCAAGGCTTTAACAGATCTCGGGACTGGCCAGTGAATCATTGATTCTATCTTTTTCTGATCTGCCTTGACTCCTTCCTTAGAGATAAGATGCCCCAAGTATTCAATCTCAATGCAAGCAAAGTGACACTTAGATCTCTTTGCATATAACCGATGCCCTTGTAAAGTATTCAATACAGTAGCTAAATGTTGCAAACGGGACTACAAATCTCTACTATAAACTAGTATATCATCAAAGAAAATAAAGACAAATTTTCTTAAAAATGGCCTAAATACATCATTCATTAGACCTTGAAATGTGGAGGGTGCATTAGTGAGTCCAAAAGGCATTACAAGAAACTCATAATGACCCTCATGTATTCTAAATGCTGTCTTAGAAGTATAATCTTCCTTTATGCGAATCTAATGGTAACCTGACCTTAGATCAAGCTTAGAAAACACAGTAGCCCCAAAAAGTTCATCAAGCAATTCATCCACCACTGGTATAGGGTATTTAGCTTTAATTGTGGCCTCATTAAGTACCATAGAATCTATGTACATTCGCCAAGAACCATCCCCTTTTCTCACCAAAAGAACAGGTGAAGAAAATGGTGATTAACTTGGCCTGATGACACCAGATTGCAGCAACTCCTTGACTATTTTTTCGATTTCAGCTTTTTGATAGTATGGGTATTTATATGGCCTCACACTCACTGGTGTGGACTCTTGTTTTAAAAGGATTTGATGGTCTTGAGACCTTTGTGGTGGTAGGCTTCTTGGTTCATCAAAATCTGGCTGAAATCTGTCTAACAGTTTTAAGATAACCTGAGGTATATCATGCAACACCTCTTGCGATTGAACAACAGTTATTTGTAAAAATAATCATTTTCTCTCTATTATAGAGAGTTTAGCAACCTCGATATCATCAACAAGGTTGCTAGAAGTATAAGTTAATGCCTTTAAACATGTTAATACTCCTTTGTAAGTGAACTGCATATGTAACCTGCCAAAATCCCAAAGGATAGGCCCTAGTGACAGTAGCCACTGTACTCCCAACACAATGTCACAACCAGCCAAATTCAAAGTAAGCAAATCAGATATAAAGATTGTACCTTGTATATGTAGGGCCACATGACTGCATTTCCCATCACTAGCCACCAAATCACCATTTGCAATTCTTACCTGCAAAGGATCATATTTGTGTATTTGAAGACCACACTTACTTGCCACTGCAGTATTCACAAAATTATGGGTACTGCCAGTGTCTATCAAAATAGTCACCCTTCTTTTCTTGATATGTCCAAGAACTCGCATAGTTTTTAGGTGTGGTGTTTCCACCAAAGCTTGAATTGAAATTGAAGCAGCATCAGCAACCCCTTTCACCTGCTGATTGTCATCTTCTTGTAACTGCTCAGCTTCTTCTTCTGATGCCCATGATTCCATTGGAGAAAGGTCCATGCCTTCTAAAACATATATTCTCAATTTTGTACATTTATGGCCTTGGTAATATTTCTCATCACAAAAATAACAAAGGCCCTTCCTCCTCCTGTCTTGCATCTGAGTTTATGAGATTCTTTGAAAGGGCAGTTTAGAAATAACCTGTCCTCGAGGGGGTGTTCCCAAAATAGAAGGGGCTTGCACTGATCTCTGCATATTAGCCCCTAAATCATAAGAGGTAGTCTTCCATCCATTTCTTGTGCTCCAAATATTCTGTTCTTGAATCTTGGCCAGGCCAAATGCATCATTCAAGTTCTTGGGATTGAACATCTTCACAGTAAACCTCACCTCATCTTTTAAACCACTTAAAAGCAACTTAGCTTATTTTTCTCAGAAATTCCTTTGAGCCTATTAGAGATCAAATCGAATTTTGTTTTATAGGCAGCTACTGTACCAACTTGTTTCAACCTTGTAAGAGCTTCAATTGGATCATCATAAACAGATAATCCAAACCTCACTTGCAATGCTTGAGTAAAGTCCTCCCAAGAACGAAATAGACCTGTTTTAGTAGAGTTGTGAAACCAAACCAAGGCTTCCTCCTCCATGTAGAAGGAAGCAAAAAAAATTCTTTGTCCCGGTTGTATTTGATGGTACAAAAAATATTGATTAGCCTTATACACCCACACCACAGGATTTCCACCCAAGAATCTTGGAAATTCTACCTTGATGTTTTTAAAAACTCCCCTATCTACTTGGTCAAGGCAAGGCACTTCTTCACTGTCCTCATGCGTTTCTTCATGTGCTATTGATCCATTCACTGATATTCATGAAATTTGTTGGATAACTTCAGCAAATCTTTTATCCTGATTTTCCCTGTCGAGTCTTGCAGTTTCTTGTTGCTGTACTAAAACAACAATTGTATCTTCGAGTTGTTTCTGTTGTCGATCTTGTTGCTGTCTAAGAGTATTCAAGGAATCCACCACTTGTGCGTAGGATCACGTTCCTTCAGCCATGACAACTGATACCAATTTTAATGGGCCCCTTCACGTAATATTAATTACCAAGGAATAGAGGAAGAAGTCCAAGAAGCAGAGAGAGCTAGAAGCGAATTCAGACGAGAAGGAGAACGAAAGACAGATAAGAAGAATGCAGTGGAAAGTTAGTTATAAATCTGTTTCCTACTTTTCATTCCATTTGCTTCTGTTTTTATAGATGACAATTAGTGGAACGGCACCGTCTCGTGCCTTCCTTACAATTTACAGAAAGGAAACGACATCGTTCAATTACACTTCATTAAAGCATAAACGACAACACATCTTCACCACGACCTGTCGTACTAATCTTCTTCTAACTAACAAAACTACCTTTCGATGCTTATTTCTGCTACTGCATGTGAATCTCACTACTGCCTTCAACAATTCCTTATCTACTGCTGTGCACAACCCTTTGCTGTTGCCCCATTCTGGACCCTTACATAAACACGCTCGTAGTTACGCAGTGGAGGCGAAGAAGATTGCCTCAAGCCTGGGGCTTCTAGAGCTCGAACCCTTGCAGCCGAGGGGGATCTTCTTGACCCTAACTATGAAGGGATTCTTGTGTTGTGTCGGTTTCTGGTGTGATCGTCAAAAGGAAATTATGATTTACCTTTCAGAGATCCCTAATGTATTTGGGAGATTTCATAACATTGTTTATTTTGAGGAAATTTGAACAATGAGATCTTGTGGGATTATTGCCTAATGGTACCATGATGTTTTACAAAATTGCCCTCGATCTTACTTAGATTTACATGAATTTTTGTTGCAATTTATTGCATACTGCTAAAATTAGAATAGGTGCATTACATCTTAACTATCATAAACGAGAGTATGTAGTCTTGAGTTACATGTTCCGACGCTTCGGTTACCGTCCAATCCCAAGCGGGGACTAGGGGCATCACATTTTGACGCCTTCCATTTTCTTCATTTTGATTTGTTGATTATGATTGCAACTCACCCACATTTTGGAAAATCAGTTCCAACATCTCTCACAAATAGTCCTAAAACCACCAACAGTTATTAGGGGAATAATCTCAGGGAGTTTGCTTGTGGCTGTACATGAATATGTACACATCAATTTTACCATATTAGTTTCCTACACATGAATATGTAATTTTTCTTAGTTACAATGAAGTTGAAGAAAATGTCTAATTTACCTGTGGCTGTACATATATGTTGGATGTTTTACGTGGAGTCTTAGGCCCAGTTTGGATGCCCATCTGAGATACAAACTATCTCATCTGAGGTGTACTTCATCTTTCATTTGCCTATCCAAACGGTAGAATACAAAATTTTATCTCATCTCTGATTTTTCAACTATCGCTACAGTGAAGCTACAGTAACGATACAATATCGTTACAATTGATCTACTACAAAGTTTCATCTTCCTCTACAGTACCACTATAGTAACACTAACTACCACATTTTTAATATATATAATTATCTATTAGAATTTTTTTATTTTATTGTAATATATAATTAGAAAAATATATTTCAAATTTTATAAAATATAGTATAATAAATAGGTCATACTTAGAATAATTTCTTTAAACAAATAAATGCGTTCATATTTGGAAATTTTGAAATAATCACGGCCAACTACAAAAAATATATTTTGGAAAAGTTAAAATATTTATGAGTTTTTAAATTAATAATAGATATTACTTATTTTTCATATATTCATAATATTTTTCACCCAATAATTAAAAATACTTTTCAATAATTGGTGGGACTCTTTTTTTGTTTTTCTTTAAATGGAGGAGACCTCCAATTTTATTAAAAAACTCATTTTTCATGGAGGAATACCGTATACATAACCCATGCTTGAAACAAAACTTATTCTAAAAATTAACTAAAAGCCATTATGAACAAATTAAATCCAAAACAAACATACTATCAGCAACCAAGTTAAACCAATCCGTGTAACATGCAGACCACGACGTAGATTCAATTCGTGTATCGAAGAGAAGGCAAACCTAGAAGCCTATCTTCTTTCAGAATTCCTTTAAGAAGATGAGGAAGATCAACAAACCGACTCCAAGTCTTGGAATCCAAATCGGAAACCATACAAGCTAAGAAATCAATTGTCGCATTAGACTCCCTATAAACATGCCAAACCACAAACTCCAAAGAAGAAAACAACTCCTGAATCTCCTCCCAGTAATCCTCAAGATACCATATACCACATCGATTCCTTTGTAGCCAAGTAACCACCAACAGTGAGTCCAATTCAACTTTAACCTTTCTGATACCAATTGCCCTACAATGTCTCAAGCCAAAAAGAAGTGCCATAAGTTCCACTGAATTATTGTCGCCATGACCCAAACTAGCCGAGAATGCCAACGTCAACCGACCCTCATCATCCCTTATTACTCCCCCCGCCCCTACCCAACTAGGGTTACCCAAACAACACCCATCAACATTCAACTTGTGCCACCCTAATGCCGGTTTATGCCAATGAACAAGAGACACTAGCTTATGCTTAGTGCCTTTTACCGGAATAGAAAAGGCATCTAGAATCTTTGAATCGCCGAATCCCCACCCAAGCAATAGTTGCCTTAATTGTTCGCCAAAGGGACTCCACTGAATCCATACGACCTTTAATTCGAACTGCATCTCCAAATCCAAAGGGCCCACGTTACTATAGGAGGCACAAGACCAAGTAGAGTACCTTTCTGTGAAGCAAGAGATGCTCGATGGAACCATACTTCCACTATTTCCTTCCAAGAGCAAGATGAACCAAACAGAATGACAACATTCACGGACACACGTCTTCAAATTTCCTTGGCTACCGAACCACTAGCCAAGACATGATCCTGATCCTCCACATGCCCCATTGCGCAATATGCACACTTTGATACCATTGAAATACCCAATTTACACACACGATCATCAACACTAAGGCAAGTATTAAGAGCCTTACACATAGTAACCGAGTACTTTTTTGGAAGAGCAACATGCCAAATCCACTCAGCCCAACGAACTTGCGGCGCCTTAAGTCGAACACACTCTCAAGCACTCTTTATCAAATCCCTAAAAAGTTAAAACTATCTTACCTCATCTCACTATCCAAACACTATTTTTTACAAAATATCTCATCTCATCTCATTATACAAACACATTTTTTTATATTTTTTACAAACCATCTCATCTCATTTTAACTCAAAAATCTCACTACTATTCAAAATATCTCATCTCATCTCATCTGAATTGCATAACCAAACAAGACCTTAATAGATTTCTCGAATACATATATATATATATGAACAATAGAATTTTTAGTTTATGATGTTTAGAAATTTTATAAAATGGTTTACGTCATCATTTAGGTTCTGAGTATACTGCCGTCGTTACCAAGTGATAAATCGTGTATCGAGGTAAGTATGCTGAATTAATCTGACATTTTTATTAGAAGCTTTTGAGCTCTTTATTTTTATTAAGCATGTACTGTTAAGAAAATTATTTTCAATTGCATAAAAATGTTAGGACATCTCAAAGTAAATTATTATATCATTAAATGTGTGACTTGAGCCTAAGCTTTTATATAAGTAGTCATGACAAATTTATAGAAACTTCATGTGAATTATAGTATAGTTACGTGAAATGATATATGGATTTTATAATAGTACGGTACCATCATTAAATTATGTTTGGGATGATAACTACATCGAAGGACTTTGAAAAGGCGTACACTCGTTCAATGAGAAATGTTTGGGAATGATAACTACATTGAAAGAAAATGAGAATGTGTAATCCTAAATAGAAAAGTAAAGAGAAATGATAACTACACCAAAGTACATTGAGAATGCGTAGATCCCAATGAAGATGAGTTTATGGGAAGGATAGCAACCCTTGAAGGTGTAGTTCCCTATGTGAAGGAATTTTTGGAAGTGCATCTCTACATGGTATAAGATTTTACATTTACACTCAATGCTATGGTTTTATTTATTGTTTACATCTTTAGTTCTTTCTTTATATATTAAATGAGGTTCATATGTTACACCCAACTTAATCAATCCTACTTACCAATTCGTAAACTTACATTCCACTTGTAAAATTTTATTTTACCGATGTTAAAGAGTAGCATGCCAAAAAGGAGGCTTAGAGGACATGTGGGAGGGTTAGAATGAGAGCGATGAAATAAGTGTCATTTATAGAATAATGAGGATTTTATTTGAAGTTTTTTTATGAATGAACAATTTGAGTTTGTTAATGTTTTGAACTCAATTTATATATGAGGATTTTTAGTTCATTTTTCCCTTATTAATATTTAAGTTACCATTGTGATGTCAATAGAATCACCCAACAAATTTAGCAAATTTGGGGCTTGACAATTGGAGTATCTCAAAATTTTGTGAATAGTAGTTAAATGACTTAAGTTAAAATGTTTTATTGAGTTTTGAAAAATGAAAGAGTAAAAGTTGAATAAAAGTATTAAAGTTAAAAAAACTTATTAAATATAATTTTTGCTTTGAAGTTTGTAAGAATTGCATTGATTTTCGTGTTTGAATAATGATTAGGTAATGATTAGATGAAAAAGTAAAAAATTCGAAATTAAAAAGTGTTTTGTGTTTGAGTGATGTTTGGAAATGAAATTATTTGAAAATCTTGAGAATTATGAGAATTCTTATAGTGTCCAAACATGCCCTAAATGTGTGTCTCCCTAACTACAAATACAAATGCAAAACAGTATTCTCATTTCTCACCAAGCTGCTAAAAAGGCGATTTAACTGAACCCCATTCGGTAGAAAAGATGGTGCGACATCTCATGTACATGCCTTAAAACATGCAAAATTTTGCAGTTAAACAGAACTATCAAAGTATAAAAAGTTTAGATATAAGCATCTAAAAAAACAACCGTACTTTAAATTTTCGACCTTCGAGCGCACCGTACATTGAAGGATTGAGGCTCTTGCACAACCGGTGACCACAAGGACATGCAATACAAATGGTTTCTTCTCCATCATCAGCCTTTAACCCTAGAAACGGAATTACAGTCATTGTAATGGTTAAAAAGAGTCGATATCTAAGAAGAGGATTAAAAAAAGCATGAGTAGCTGAGTCAGCATATCAATTAGCAGAATAGAGATGGAGAGCAAACATATGTTTAGCCATCAATTAAACTCACTTCGCCTTCTCTTTGGGCTTTTCCTCTAACTCATCTGTTGTGCTAGAATTCAGAGCTGTCAGCTTCCCAAAAGATTCTTTTGCATCCCCGAAGAAGTCTTTCACTTTATCAAGAACCGTTTTGAGCTCATCTTGCGTTGGCAGCTGAATATTAGATTCAGAAGCAAAAAGATACTTAAATCCTTCAGACTCTGTTCTGAGATGAATAAAGAACATATAGCACATGACCTAATAGACCATAACTGTATTCAGATTGTAACTAGACTCAAGGTAGTTCGGAATCTTTTTCAGACAGTGAGCTCCCAATCCACCTAAATTTAGTAGGTGTTATACGAAATACACCAAGTCTTTTATGATATTTGATAATGCACCTGGAGGTCAGTATTTAGAGTGGTCATAGGAAGCAGTATTGTAGACCCCAACAATCCCTTTTCACGATAAGGCTCCCCCAAATCGAACTTAGGATCCGTGGCTATGATACCACTTGTAAGATCGTGAGTTGTCAATCTACCTAAAACTAATTGATATTATGGAGGCACATTCATGTCTTTTATGGCTTTCAACATTACATCCCGCATGCATTTTTCAGAGCATTTACAGGGAGCAGTATTATGGACCCCAGTAATCTTAAATGTTAGGCTGTTTGCCAATATGAGGATCTGATACTCTAAATTCTAACATCAAGTTATCTAACGACAACATGACATGGAAAACTAAATTACCAATCCTCACCTCAATAACATCCGTGGTAGAAAGGGCAGATCTCACATTGCCATTTTCCTGCAGATTCAGCACTCCTACAACTTAAAAGAAGGATGACAAATTTGTTTTCATATACCATAGGGACCTTTCATCATAAAGTAGAGGTTATAAACCCATTACCACTATTTTGTAACCATATCTGAAGTCAGTAGCTGTCCGCAATACACGATACTGCTTAAATGCCGTCTTTTGTATCGCCTTCTCATCCTATTGAAATTAGACACCAGCTGTCAATAGGGTGTGAAAAGTTAAAGATAATATGGTATGGTATCCATGAAATTGATTGGCCATCGTATCAGTATGAGATACAAAATCTAAACTTCACATTTGGGTTAGCTGAAGACAGAATTTTTATGAGTCATTCTTGGCAGCAGTGGTAGGGAAGTTCCCAACAAAGCATCATATAGTTCCAAACACACAAAGCTGTGTAACAAAGCAAAATATGTAACATTGGTGTGCATTACTCGTTTGTTGATACATGACTGCAGAGTGTGGCACTTGACAATAAAACCAGACATGACACAATTTGGGCAAGCTTCCCCACATACACATACAGAGTCAGTACACTTCTTTCTTGATGGAAAATATATTCATAATGAAAATGGTAAATTACAAATAAACAACAAGGAGCAAAGCGCACACCCCCCCCCCCCCCCCCCAAAAAAAAAAAAAAAACTGCAGTGAAGACTTAACTTACGTTGTAAATAACAGCCGCGAGATTTCTAGCAAGTGTATCTTTGTATATGTATTTCCCCAGAAAGTTATCCTTGGCTGCAACCATGATTTTGGCAGTGGTGCCACCTGTAATCAGGCTAAGCGGATACCAAAGATAAACCTGTACAAATAGCCAGAACTTCAAGATATGCTCATGTAATATGAAATATCATTCGAGTACTGAAAATTTTTATCAAACAGACATGAAAATCTAAGAACTAAAATGTCAATGGTAATAAACCAATGGCCCAGATTCCATTGCCGGCTACCTCTGACTGGGGCAGAAATTAAAATCAACCAAAGTACGAAACCCCACAAGCACATCAAACTTGATTACATACAGAAATGCACTGTAATGAAACATTTAGCATTATGATGGAACATTTATTGGAAGATAAAGTAAATAACAAGATTGTTTGTGTACACACAAACATATAATAAAGGAGACTCCTTGCAACAATAACAGCCAATTTCTTAGTTCACAATCACACAGACCATCACAGAGAATAAGCTCAAAGTGGGTTTGCTTTCAAGAAATCATTTCTAGCTGCCGGCTTCAGCAAATTAACACCCCGGAAAAGGGGATTAAAAATTTAAAATGTAAAGAATAACTTCCGCTCACTTGAGCAAATATATATATATATATATATTTATATAACCGAGGGTGTCCAAGCTGCATCTCGACTAATCCCACGGGCCTGAAGTTAACGACCGAGTAATCCTCCATGGCGGGACTCGAACTGACTTGTGCATATTAATTGGGAAGTTATAGAAAAAGAAAAAAAAATTGTCTATTGGCTTCCCAAAATAGAACTCTCTATTTTCCATAGTATTCTCAGCATCCAAAAAGATATTAAAAGAAAGAGTGATTAAGATAAAGGGAAAGACAAAGAAAACACACATTAGCTATACGAATGAAGATGACAAATCTGGGGTTGCCGTCGTCTTCTATTTTGGGCAAGGAAGGAGGCGGCTGCCTCTGAAACTGACGAGCTTGCATTCCTTTCCTTCCCTTCGCTTGAACCACCAACACGTGCTTCTGCCTCTGCTGAGGCTGCTGGGTCGTTCTCCTAGAAGAACACAGTGAATGCTTCACTAACCCATCTTCAATTGTCCTCGAACTCGATAAGGGAAGCCGAATCAGAGCGTTCAGAGACATACCCACCTCCATTTCTCACTTTCTGCAACTCAATCTTCGGTAAGTGTTTTCCTTGTATAGCGAGGTGAATTGGGGGTGCAAATCATCGTGTTCAATGAATGTCCGAGGGGATCTTATCCACTCTAGCCCCGAGTTCTCAAGAGGGACACACGGAGATTCTACAGTCATACACGTGGCAGATGGTAGGGCCAAAAATTGTGGTCCTACAAGGAGTTCGACCAATGCCTCACGGAGCCCATTTTACCGGATGCAAGCCCACGCGGGCAAAATGATCAGAGATTCAGAGCCAGTTGTGAGTTACACAATCCACGTCTTCCAATTTTTTTTTTCTTATTTTAAATTGAGGGCGATTAATTAATGAAAAAATGTACTTTTAGGCCAATTTACCAACACCACACACCTCTACGTCACTATTTTTTACTTCCCTCTTAGATGGGGTTTGCACGGGTTCGCCACGGCACGATTTTTCACTTTCCTCTCAAATGGGGTTCGCATGTAGATGCATGGAGATAAGGACTTCGAGTAAGTCACCCTTCCTCCTCGTCTCCCTCACTTCCCTCTATCAGTAACCCTCAGATCCCTTCCTCCTCATTCTATTTGTCCATCACGTAGATCAGATCCCTTTCTTCATCTCTGTTTGTCGCCCTCAACCCCATCTCTCACCCTTGAGGCCACACTTCCTCTCTTCCCTCTCCTCACTTTTGTAGCCCTCTTACCCTCACTTCTCTTCTTTTGTCGAATCCCTCTCCCCCGTCGGTACCATCCCTCTAGAAAAACCCTAATAGATTTGAGAAATGCCCCTTGAAATCCACTTCAAGAAGTAGCCCTAACCCTGGAGAAATCCCCGGGGGTGGTGGTCGCGCAACCCTTTGCGAAATCCCTCTACCCTCGTGACGTTCGTTTGATCCCAAAAGATTTGAGAGGTATGCTCACCAACCCTAGATCTATATTATGAGTATTTTTTTTTTTTTTTTCTGAATTGTATTTCTGATTGATTTTTGAGTTTCTTTCCTTTTATTTGTATTTTTGTTTTTTATTTCTGATGTGTACTTACATAAAAACAAGATGATTGGTGATGAGTAATGCTTAGTATTTACATACAAAGAAATGATGCAAATTAGTTTTTGCAAATACACGGGTTTGTTCCCTAGTAGCTTGTTAAGCAGTTTCATTTGTTGATGACCTCTACATTAAGCATAAAATAACTGATCAAATTGTTGACTTGTGCTTGTATTGAACTCACCGTTAGTTGATTCATACAAGTGTAAAGGTATTGCTTAGTATTCTTGTGTGCTCATATTGAATAACTTGATAATGGACATTGCTTTGAAAGTTGTGAAATTTTCTTGATATATTTGTGGGAGGCTTCAAGCTAATCTATATAATTTGGCAAGTAACTTGCGCCAACGTTTTATTAAACGCGGATATTGGAAGCATAAGGCAAAGAGGGGGAAGCTTTCTGATTATGATAAATTGGATTAGATTTTTGCTTTCTTTTTTCTTCTGCAGTACCTCGAATAATTTTGTATTGCTTTAATCCACCTAATGCAATCCATGTTCTCAAGGATCTATGCTGCTATCAAAACTCCTTAGCACTTTTCTCCCACATTTGATTTTCAATCAAAACAAATAGAGCAACAATTGGGCTAAGCATGCCACATTTGGATGGGGTGATTTTTTAGATTTTCTTTTTAAATAAAAGAAATCCCAAAGAGATTAGAGGCATAATGAGAGTAGATAGATATGGTCTTCCAGTGGTTCTTTGTAGATAATAGATAGAAGTTGCCTACCTTGAATAATTTTTCTTGGATCCCACACTCAGGTTCCTGTATATCTTGATAGAGAATATACATTGCTACTATCTTGTTTTGGGCATTTTTCAGTAGCTGTTGGTTTTGCTTCAGCAAAGGTTGTCACACAGAGATCTACCTGGCTCTTTACCATATGATGCATGGAATTCGATGGTGTTCTTTGTGTTTTAATATTGCCTATATGTAGTCACTCATGTCTGTGTTGTACTCATCACTATTGCTGCCCTACGATAATGAAGATTTACATGTCCAATGATGCATGAGTTTCCCATTTATCAAGATTTTAACGGAATATTGAATAAATTCAGTCTAAAGTAAACTTTGTGCTGCTAATTGATTTTTTTTTCCAGCATGGACATTTTCTTCATTGTTTTCACTGTCATTTATGATTCTCATTTAGATCAACTATGACATTAAGTCAATTATCATCATGTATAGTGGATGCATTTCAAATGGAATCACCAACTTGTTGGTGTGGTTTGAAAGCACCACTAAAGACCTCCAAACTAACAAAACCCAGGAAGAAAGTTTTATGCTTGCTCGAAGTATAAAATGGTAAGCCAAATTATTATTTTGTAAATAATTTTTATTGCATTAACAGTTTTTCATATTTTAATGTTTGAAATTCTTGCATTGTATGCATGGAGAAGCAAGTTGTCAATTCTTCATATGGCTCAATATACTTTAGCTGGTAGAGGAGAAATTTATAACGAGAGAATGCACTCCGAAAGAGAGAGGATGATTTATTGTTATATGAGTATGAGGTGTCGAGAAAAGAAGATAAACTAATATAGAGAGAATGATTTGCACAAGCAAGAGGATGAAGTTCGAAGGCGGGTCGTAGAGAATAGATATGCACATATATTATTATGTTCGTATTGTGTGTGTTCTATTGTAATAGTTTTTGGCTTGTTCGGATGATAGATGTATCATGTAACCCTTAATTGTAGATGTATCCTTTGACCTTTATTGTAATTGCAAAATTATCTATGAACATTTTGTAATTGTGGAATGATTTGCGTATGGTAATGGATGTTAACCTTTTTGTATTTGTGAGAATGGTATTGTACATTTAAATGTGCTTGATATACATTCCTGATGGCATAAGTCAAACATGATATCAGAACCTAAGCAGTAAAAAAAATCTGTCTAGTTTTATTAAAAAAAAAATCTGTCCAGTTTCAGTACCTAATCAGTGAAAAAAAATCTATCCAACGTTAATAAGGACCACAAATCTGTCCAGATTTTCATAAAGTAGATCAACAAAGGCATCAAATATGTAGTACCTAATTTCATACAAATAGAACAGTCATAACAGATTAGTACACCACAATAACAAGTAGAACAAATCAGTCCAAAAATGCATGACAACCAAACTTATTTCCTTTACATCCTTTACAACCACAACAGATTAGTACACCACAAATACAAATAGAACAAATCTATCTAAAGAAAGCCCCACGGCCAAACTCGTTCCCTTTACATCATTTTCAACCATAACAGATTAGTACACCACAAATACAAGTAGGACAAATCATCACAAAACCCAAAATATAACAAGCTACACCTTGCAAACAACATTCTTTACAAACCCATCGAAGCTTTACATTAAAGAGGCTTACACCCACAACATATTTCATCACAAAACCCAAAATATAACTAACTACAATTTCGCAACAACATTCTCACCACAATATTTCATTACAACAACAAAAATATAACAAATTATTAAGTTACAACCACGACCTCCTCATTGCCCAATGGTGTTGGTTGTGTGACAGTACTACATTGTGTTTCAACAACAAAATTATCAACATTAGAACCAAGTTGATCCACATTAGCACTAGATTGAGCTTTCGTTGCCTCACCATGATGTGATTCATCATCATATTTTTCTACAAGTCTAAATTTTAAACAAAAAAATACACATTATTAGAAAGAAATATGCATGATGTCCAATATATATATAATTAATATGAAAAATATTTACTGCTGGTTTCTTTCTTCTTTTGGTCGCAGCCTTCTCCACAAGCGAAACCTTCATTTTCGATGGAGGCCTCCCTTTTCCTCATACAACGTGTGGGCTTAATATTTTCTTACCTTTATCTGCAACCACGTTTTCTTTGACCTTGATTGAACTAGAGTCAAGTGGTAATCCTTTAAAGTTATTCTCAAACTCATCCAAATGACACATGAATGCATTGACATGGTCATCATGTTGGGATACACGGATTTCTAATTTTAGACATCATTTCACCACAAGCTCATACCTTCGTGTGTCTGCATTTTGCCACATGTCATCATAGTTACTTTTAACCAGTGTATCTCCTCTTTAAGTCCTTCTGCCATCGATCCAATATGTACTTCTCTGGTACCACATGAATCTTTTTCATCTGACAAACTTTCAATGCATGCCTACAAAGGACCCCCTTCATCTCAAATAATGCACATGTGCATTTTAGTTCACACTTCTCCTCATTATAATAAACTGAGTACTTGACGGTTTTGACATGGTCATCTTCAATAGTAATTTCATCCAAAATATTGAATGTGAAAATGCAACCTTGCTTGCTGACAAATATGTAATTACAACACATCATCCCCAACAACTTTTTTTGAGCCTCTTTACACTTCGCATTTGTATACAATGCTTGAAACTACTTCTCAATGCGGAATGGGGATACACATGTGATGGTTTGGTTGTGAGACATGAAATCAGCTACAGTCTCGATCTCCACCTTCTTTCTTAAAGCGTTGTCAAATTGATCTATAAATTCTTTCAATGTCGTACCAGAATGCATAAATCCATCGAAGAAAGCATTTATACTTTCAGACCATTGTGTAGTGCTCATGCTAGCTCAAAATATACCCTTCAAGCTGGTATCCAGAATGATCTCTCATTGTACAACCCTTGCAGCCGTGTATTATCACCATGGTCATACTTCTGAACTAGTTGCCCCCATTTCTCCTCAAATTCTGCGCATGTCTATAAATCATATAGGGAATTAAGAATGGAAGTTTTCAACTCGTTATTGAATTGGGAGTGGGATCTCAATTTTTCTGGAAGTTTTCGCAGTATATACCAATGCAATAGCATACTTCAATGCTCGGTCTTGGTCTGTTATGATCGCTTTTGGAGCTTGATTATCCATACACTACAACCATGCGTGAAACAACCAAACAAAAGTATTTGTGTTCTCTCTTGAAATCAAGCCACCCCCTAATAGTATAGCTACCCATGATGGTTGACCCCAACAAAGGGAGCAAAAGGTATACTCTATCTATTTGTTAGGTATGTCGTATCGAATGTGCTAACATCTCTAAAATACTCATACGCTGCTCGACTTTATGCATCAGCCCAGAACACATTTATGATTCTGAAGTCTTCATCCACATCCACAACAGAAACAAAGCCATCATTGATCAACCTCATCCTCTTAAAGTAGTCAGTAAGTGCATCACCCCCTCTTTGACCAAACCTTAACTGTCTAGTTTTATCAATAAAATGCCGACAGTCTTTCTCTTGGAAATCAAGATTCTCAAACCCCTCGTATCAACAACAAGTGTTCCAAAATTCTTATTCATTCGAATACCTGCTCTGTCATTCAAATCCAGCATCCTTTGACTGTATTCTTCCAAACATTTGTGCGATCTAAAAAATCTAGACTTCTGTGGGTTGACGGTACTATGATTATAGGCAATCTAAACAATGCTCACCACTCGTACACCTTTCACCAAATGAGCATTTATTCTCGCCTTATAATCCGTTTTAGTTGTTGGTCTTGGCCTCAAGATATTGCTATGGCTAGGATGATACTTGCCGCCTCGCACACACCCAATTGTCAGATACTTCACACTCTCATCTGCTTCTCTCTTCGTCCTTTGTGTTATAATACAAAAATCTTATTGATTGGTATATTGCTTGTAATAGGCCATAAGCTCTTTATTAGTGGCAAACTCCATATCAGGTTTTGGCTCCTCAACTCCTTCATCATCCGATACTTCATTAGTCCCCTTGGCCTCAGTCCTTTTGGTCTCTCCCTCTTTATTTATGTCTGATGAATTTTCTGAAAATGAAAGTGCATGATTTGGATTCACATTTATATTATATACATACACTAAATATTTACTTATCGGGTTAAAAGTGTAATACAATTACTCATATGACAGTTTTGATCAGTTATGTGTGATGTACCTCCCAAAATTTTTTCACTTTCAAATTTAAATGGCACAGTTGATGATTCATTTGCTAGCTAGGGGGCCATTCCAGATCTTCTCAACTCCTTCAGACTATTCGACAGAGCGTATAACATTGATGGGGACTATAATTAGAACGACTCAAATACATGTAATAAAAATAATTACAACTGTTAGAAAGGAATCTACATGGATAATATGTTGAACTTGCACCGACTCGTCCACATTACTCAACAGAGGGTAGAGCATCATTGATCCAACATGTGGTATTGATGGGACCATAATTAAGCATGAGGTTAGAACGACTCAAATGCACGCCCGAAAGTGTTATAAAAAAAGCTTATAATGAAATCTACCTGGCTATTCCATGCGTACGTATAAATAAATGGCGGGTAGTACGAATATCCTGGACCACAATATCCCTATAATACACAAATAAAAATACATTAACTAATTAAAAATATCAAACATATCGACATTTCTAAATGACCAATGTGTATCATACCTGTGTCGGTGGGATCAATGTAGAAGCCCTAGGTTGCCTTTCATCTTTCTCTTTATTCATCACGCTATTTCAACTAAGTTCATATAATGAAGTTTTAGAAACAAAGATAATAGGAAATATTAAAATTGACTATCTCACTACTAGTAGATTTAAATCATGTACACTTAACAAAGGTTGACAGTTAAACAATACTTGTATCTCAAATAAGAAAGAATAAAACATGAAAGACTAAGCTAGACAATATACCAAAGTCATACGCATATGTCTTTCAAAAAGACTCGAGCCATCAAACTTGTTCAACATGCAAAGCTCACACCTTCAAGACTCCATTCACAATTACCACATTTGGTATGAAGCAGACTTAGGAATCTCCATTAAGCCTCAAATATCATCCCTAACGACGTAAAGACCCATGTACAAATCTGATCAGATATGCTTTTACCAAATTTTGACAAAAAATCCATTATTTAAGAAAAATATTCTGGAAATGAGCCCACATGATCACTTCATTTAAACCAAAAGCCCACACATTTATTAACTAACCAGAAATTTATTCTTACATAAAGAGAAATAGTTCTTCTATACATCTGTCGTATACCCAACAATTGATAAAGCACTAAATATTGTTAGACTAGAACAAACCCACCAAAGATTAGGTAGAATAACATAAGCTCAGAAAAGAATTCTTCAAATTAAACAAAAAAATAAAAAATAAAAATAAAAAATAAAAAGAAAAAAAGAAAAAGAAAAATAGTGAAAACCTTGTAAGGCTGTTCTTGATGACAATATAGCCATTCTTATGAATAATCAATTCAAAAAAATTCAGAGCTCTAGGGACATAAAAAAAGCTCAAACTTGAACCAAAACCATCTCAATTATCAGTTCAGAAACATGCAAATCGAGAACAAATCTAGTAACAAAATCCCCACCCAAAGAAATTACATTGCTTTGTATAGGAAAAGCAAACAAAGAGGACAAGCAAATACAATAAGAACTCAGCCCTTACTTCTATATAAAATCTGCCGTGTTCATGATAAAAACTCAACCTTATGTAAACAAACACAAATACTTGGAAGAAAGAAGAGAGGATCTGTAAAATAACTCTAAAAATAACCCAACCATGTACAGTGAGAGAGAAATGTCACCTACGAGATGGTAGTGGAAGATCAAAGTTTGTTTGGTTAGTTGGCGTCGATGGCGGCAGAACACGGTGACAAACGAAGTACAAGTTGGGCAAAGGAGGGTAGAGGGGCCACGTGGGAGAGGGAAAAAATTCGAATGGCATTTGGGAGGAGAACATTTAGGTAAAACGAACGTTTCACTTAAAAAAAAATTAAAATGCCACATCACCAGTGTGTGGTGTTGGAGAAGTACAATGCATATGTATAGACTTACAATATTTAAAATTAGAAAAATTCTTCTCATCAGTCACTATTCACTATCTCACACCCTACACCCTATGAAAAACATTCCCATATCCTATGAAAAACACCTCAACACCCTATGAAAAAGCTATAGGTGTGAGATGTGAGAGTGAATAGTGGCTGATGTATAGTAAATCCCATAAAATTAATAAATGCTTTGGTCATAAGAAATTTAATAAATATAAACTCATAAATTGATATAGTTTAAATTATAAAATTATTTTTATTATAAAGTAGATCTGACGTATCTCATGAAACCATGTTAATTTGTAATTTTAATTTTGTGAAATTTCTTTATGATTGTAGCACACATCTTTAAAATTAAGTACACAATTTTTTCTATTTTAATGAAGTAAAAACATCATATTCATTAGATGTAAATTTTTTTCTATTTTAATCCAACTAATTGAACTTGGCCCTTTTAGCTAAAAGGGAATAAAAAAAAAAAAAAAAATTGAAAGAGGATGAAATATTTAAAAATACACCTAGAGAAAGGATGACTATATATAATAATAATAATAATAATAATAATAATAATAATAATAATGATCAATTAAGGTCTCATTTGGATATTGAGATAAAATGAGAAATTTGTGAATAATAGTGAAATAATATGTGAATAGTAGTGAAATGATTTGAGTTAAAATGTTTTATGGGATTTAGAAAAGGAGAGAGAAAAAGTTCAATAAAAAAATTATAAAGTTAAAATATTATTAGAATATAATTTTTTAATATAATTTTTGTTTTAAGAGTTGAAAAAGTTTATTTTTTTGTGTTTTGTTTAGAAGTTTGGAATATGATTAGATGAAAAAACTAAAAAAGTCAAAATTATGAAATTGAAAAGTGTTTATATTTTAGTGGTGTTTGGATGTTGAAATGAGATAAGATGAAATGAGACTATCTCAACATCCAAACGGGGCTTAAATATGCAACAAATCAAGATTTCCGAGGTACCACATATCATTAAAATTGCAAAGCTAAATACAATAAAAATAAGGCACATGAAACTTTTGTTGATGAAATTCTAATATTGTATGAGGTTGTGCTCTATCTGTAACGACCCAACCCAATATTTATAATGATAATTTTATTGGGCTTAAATTATGATTGAGGGGCTATATTAGTAAGCTCAATTTCAATATATTGGATAGTTTTGAATAGATCAAAGGCCTAGAAATTTAAATGGTAAATTATGGATTTTTGTATTGGGCTCGATAATTTGGCTTCAGACCCAATTTATATTTATGGACAAGTAGGTGCTATTTAATTGGTAATGGGCATAAGAAATTTTTGAAACCCAAAAATATTATCAAACAAGTTGGATTCATTTTAGAATTTGAGATTGGCCCGATAGACTTATTAAGTGATTTAGCTCGTAAAATTATAAGCAAGATTTTAAAGCTTGGGTTAATTACACTTTGTCATCTCGAACTTTCACTCAATTTATAATGTATATCCGAAACTACTAATTGCATCAAAGTGTACCCTTCAACTTTCAAAACTTTCCAATCCCCCCATTCCGTGTATGATCAGCGTTAAATCTAACGAAAATTCTCTACATGTGCTGCTTATGTGCATAGCATTCATTATAAAGATAATTTTCATCTAATTATTATTATTGACCATATAAAATATGAAATAATATATGTTTTCAATTAATAATAAATCATAAATCATTAAATAATTTTTTATTAATTTATATTTGGTTAATGAATATAAAATAATTTCATTGTGTACATAGATTATTCATATTTGCTTGTAATTTAGGTATAAAATAATTTTATATATGGTTAATTATTAATTGATAGCATATATTATTTTATATTTTATGTGGTTAATAATAATAAATTAGATGAAAATTACATCTTTACAGTGAATTTTCGTTAGATTTAACGCTGGTGGTAGACCGAAGGGGGGATTGGAAAGTTTTGAAAGTTCGATGGTCCACTTTGATGCAATTAGTAGTTTCGGAGGCACATTGTGAATTGAGTGAAAATTCGAGGGAGTAAAGTGTAATTAACCCTTAACACTTTGTTGTACCAGAGAAGGATAAGGCTGAAGCCCAAAATACATTACCCAACCCACGTAGCCCATGCATATGTCGTCTCTTCCTCTGCCCTAGGATTACGAAAATACGTATATAAATACATAAGTATACACACATATGGTAGCCCAGTGATGAACGACAATTTGGTTTCCCTTCCACAAGAGCCTTACCGCCACAACCATGCACCACCCATTTTCCTTTCTCAGTTGCAGATAACGCCGATCACCCTCACAACAAAAATCCATTGTGAAACCAAGACAACATCTCAATCAACAATCAAGCAAACCATATAGCAACCCCACGCCAACAGAGGACCACGTCACATGACTTTGCACCCTCATGACATCTCAACCATGGCCAGCCGCTTCACCATGTAACACTGTGAAGAGAGTTTTGCCACCACCCGAAGCACGAAATCAGCCACTGACATCGCTCAACCACCCACGAGTCACAATTTTCTATCATCAAAACATAGCACATCCAACCACTGTCGAGGGACACATGAAATCCCTGCAAACCATTGAAGCAACCACCAGAGTCCAATAGAGGAACCCAACATGTAACAACCCACCATAAATTCAACAAATGAATTTCTTTAGTATTTAGGAATCTCGTGGAAACTTCGAAAAATTTTCACAAATCGACTAATCGCACATGTATATTAGTTTGTCAGCATAGTCAGTCTTACTACTCACTATAATGCTAGAAGTGCGATTTTATTTATTTAAGGTACTTTAGAATGTGAGAATGAGAAACAATCTGCGTCATTTGTCTCAGAAGAATATTTAAGACTTTATGGTGCAATAAAACAATTTTCAATTTCTGGAATAACGTTTGTTCAAAAAACCGTTTTGAGTTTTTCGAGGTCCTTCATAGTCAAATTTTGATAAAAAATTTGCACTTTGAGGTTAGTATTATTATCTAGGATTTTACAATGCAGAGTTTATTTTTCATTTTTTCGGAGTGAATAGTAGCTTCGAAGTTGGCTTCTAGATTAGTGTTTTCAAAATCACAGTGTGGAATGTCCAAATTAGGTTAGAGAAGTTTTATTTGGACACTTAAACAAGATCTTAGCAACACTTTGTGAATAATATTGACACTTGGGACCAAGAGGAACCATGAGATGGAAAATGTGAATGAAATCAAGTTTTGTGATCATGCCACCTAAATAAAATCTTATTCCATCCAACCATCTAATTTGTACCAAACCAAAGAGGGTTTCAACTCTAGATAAACCCTAAACACTTGAATCAAATTGAAACCCCATAAGCTTGGTAAAAACTGAAACTCCAACCAAACCCTAAATGGAAGCCTACTTGGTTAAGGCCCATTAAGGCCCACGAAATTGTACCACCAAGGCAAGGCTTTTGGAGGAAGTTTCCCCCTGCCAAGGTTGTCCTTTCACTTCCAAGCCAGCCCCAAATAATGATTGACGGGAAGGCCAAAAACCACCTCACTACCACCCTCACAAGGAAGCTTCATTTGCTGAAAACCATGTGTAGTGGCACATGATATTACCCATGGTCTTGGCTGATACCCCATCACTCAAAGTGTCTTTTACACACCTTCTATCATACCTCCAGATGTTTAAGAGTTGTCCATATCCATTCTCCTTCCATTTGATCACTTTTCAAACCTTTGAGAGAAAACCAGATGAGCTATCGGACAATTTTTCTAACTTACCTTGCTCAACTTTTTTTAAGCTGTATAAAGTGTTTTCTCACGAAGTATCCTTTCACATAAGTTGTTCATTTTTAAGTCTAGTTTCTGTTTTATGTATTTTCATGGTCATTTGATGGGTGAAAAGTTGGTTTAAGCATGAAGAGATCATTTTGGGCGATAGTCTTGATAATGTGTGATATTTTGATGATTTTGACCAAGTATTGAAAAGATCTTGGCCTAATTTTTTTATGGATTATAGTTAACATGCAAATATATATGTTTGATGATTATTCGTTGCATGTTTTAAGTTTTGATGAGAGTTTTACTTAAATCTAGAAAGTTGAAACTGGGAAGTTGAAAACAAATTTCGATTTGACTAAGCGTGAATATTTTGTTGTGAAAGTATGCTCCAATGGTTTTAATATTTACATATAATGTTCTTAAGACTTTTTATTTACATGTTAGGATGTTATTTGGAGTATTTATGGTATTGGTTTTAAATATATGAATTTGTATACATGAAAGGTTCAAATGAGTCTTATATTTGAGGTTTTCGGGTATAGCTATGTTTTGATGCATATTTTGCCATGTGATTTTAGGTTTGATGCTTAGATCTTTTCTAGGACTTGATTATTAACCATATGATGTTGTTCATTTGTGATTTATTTCATGAAATGTTTCAGATCTAATGGTTTGATCAAAACCAAACCACATAGATTTCGGTTTTTGGTGAAAGTGTGATAGCCGAATGTTTTAAGTTGAACTTTGTGACTTTTTGTGGTTTTGGCTTGATGATTCAAAGTATGATAATTTTTAGGAATGTGTTATGAATATATGGAGAGTATGTTATTGAACTTTTGGAGTTTTTGGAGTTGTTTTTAAAAGAGATAAAACTTTGAACATCAAGGGTTATGCTTAAGGTTAAAAACTTGAAGTTTTGTATTGAAGAAATTTGTGGTTTTTGTGATAAAAGTTTTGTTGGTTGTTGTAATATGTTATTTGAGCATTGGATATGATTTTATATGTTGCAATGTTTAGGTTTAAGCATGATAAATGAGCTTTGATAGAATTGCAATAAAAATGAAGGGTTTTGGCATATGCATGCTTGACCTAGTTGTGATGTATTTTAAATTTTTTCAATTAGATATTTTGATTTAGGACAAAACTTACGTGAGGAATGTAAATGTTGGTGAATTTTAGATTTAGGATGCGAAATCTTTATGTTAGAGGTAAAATGGTCATTTTCCCACATATAGAGGATTAAAATGGTCATTTGCTCTAAGTCAGTATTTTTATGTTTCTAAACTATTTTGTGAGGAGTTTCTGATGGTTAAAAATCTCTCCTTATAGTTTCTCGGGTTTCACGCATTTTAATTCGTCACGCTACGATCATTGTAAGTTAGCTTCTAATTTACTGTCGGATTATTGTGTATGTGTGTTGGTAAGAGAACTATTGTTCATGTTCTTAAGTTCTTACATATGCCATGTTATGGCATGTCATTACATGTTTATCTGTAACATATTTTATTCTGTCACCACATGTTTATTTGTTACATATTTTATTCTGTCACAAAATGATTATCTGTTACATGTTTTATTTTATCATAAAATGGTTATCTGTTATACACTCTATCATGTTACAAAATGTTTATATGTTATACACTTTATCATGTTATGAAATATTTATCTGTTACACGTTATGCCATATCATGAAATGTTTATCTATTTTGTCCTAACGTCAAATGTAAATGTCTGTTATGCCATGACATTCATCTCATGTGTATGTGACGTTATGTTACGTCAAGTCATCTGTCCTTTTGTTTCATGTTACGTCATCTCTTGCATGACATGGCATACATGTGACGTTACGTTACGTCAGGTTAGCTGTCCTTTTGTTTCATGTCAAGTCATCTCTTGAGTACCAAGTGTGTCTCGAAAATAGATTTTCCACGTTAAGTTAAGATTGTTTATAGTTATCACGACTTTAAGTGTTAGAATGAGATAATATCCTAGTGAAACTTCTTTGTTCATGCTAGAGTGTCTAAAGTAGTTTGAAATTCTCTGAATTGATAAGGAAAAGATCAACAGTCTTCGACTGAGGCCTCATTAACTAGCCCCCAAAGTGAAGTCAGACACTAACGCCGATGGTGCCTCCCACACTTTCAATTTCATGTTATACTTACTTGTTCAAGTGTAGATATCTGTCACGGGATACATACATTACATTTTTCTTAGCAAATGCTGATACTTGTGAATTGATAAGTCTGTTGACGCACTCACAGCTGGTGTAGATACTTGACTTGTGATGCAGTAATCAATAGGGATATATAGCTTAAGGGGAACAGTGTAGCACCCATATGGTCACTTTTATTATTTATGTTTAATTATTGAACAAGATTCCGAGTTTATGTATTTCACATTCATGTTCATGTTATTTTACTTTCAGTTCAGTTCATGTTCAGCTTTAGTTCAATTCATGTTTAGTTCAAGTTCAGTTCATGTTTAATCTCAGTTCAGTTCACATTCACTTCAAGTTCAATTCATGTTTAGTTTCACATTCATGTTTATTTCACGTTAGTTCACATTTTTTTCATGTCGTAGGGACCATGTCGTAGGGACCCTACTTTTGTTCATGTATGGTTTAGATTAATCTCTGAATGATTTATGTGAATAGTTATGAATAAGTAGTTAAGTTTGGGATTAGCATTCTGGTACTTTATGTATTGCTCAACGAAAAAAAATTATCTACTGTAAATATTGCATATTATTAGATGCATGCTAGGTGCATTGCATCTTAATTGTTATGAATGAGAACAGATAACCTTGTAGTGCATGTCTCGACACTTCAGAGTCTATCTGATCCCAAGGGGAATATGGGGACGTCACACAGCACGTTGGAGAACCAACCATCGCTGCACTGCAAACCAAGTTACACGGCAGAAACCAGTCGGAAGTGCAACCCAAAGCCGAGTTTAGCCATCCCCAGGCCTACGTCTAGCATGCAAAAAACCTCCCACCGCCATGCAGCCACCGTGAACCTCACCTCGCACCATTAGCTGGAGCACCATGTTGTTGCACCAAAAGATCCCCACGCAAGGCAGTTTGCGTTACGGAGCATGAAGTCGAAGCTCTATGTAATGAAGCCCAAGTAATGGGGCTAAACTGAGTGAAGAAATGAAGTCTAGAATAAAGAGACCAGGGCCCATACGAGAAACGGTGCGTTTTGAAGCAGCTGAAGGCGGAAAGCGTGGGATTTCAGCCTGTTCTAGAAGATCATTCTGTTATTTCTATAAGTTTAGTTTACCATTTTATCCTTTCTAATTCTGTTTTTGAATTCCAGCTGTAATCGTCTAAGTGGGGGAGGTTGTTAGTTGTCTGTAAGGGAATATAGGGAAGCGGAGGGAGCTTTTCTTTTACGTCTTTTTTGTTGAACATTGTCTGGAGCTATTCTTAGCTATGGAGGTTGGGTATACCTCTAATATACCTGTTATCATTACATCTTTCCTTTGAATCCATCACTATTCCATCATTCCTCAAATACTATTACACACCATTTAACTCACTACATCAGATACGGTACTTTACAATTGGTATCAGCAGCACCGATCCTCTTAACTTCCACAAATGACGGACAATACTCGTTCCAAACAACAAGAAGTTCTGCAGCGGCAGGAGGCTCAGGAAGAACGGATGATACAGCAGGAGCAGAGAATGCATTCTATGCGTACTGACATTGCTCATCTCATAGAAATGGTGAAGACTTTGGTAACCAACCAAACAGCACAGGTGGTCCACCGTGACCACAATGGCCAGCAGGACAGGGAATTCCAGGACTTTAGGCGTGAAGGTCATAGAAGAGTGAAGCTGGATTTTCCCTACTGCGATGGCAACAATCCGGCAGGATGGATTTTCAAAGCCTCTCATTATTTTGACTACCGCCAAACGCCACTTGCATAGAAAATGTTAATGGCATCATATTACATGGAGGGGGATGCCCTCATATGGTACCAAGATGCAGTTGAAACAGGTCAGTTTACTACATGGGATACATTTTGTAGAGCTTTGTTATTACGATTTGGCCCTACGGCATACGACAACCCTATGGAAGCCCTCACACGACTCAAACAAGTGTCCACAGTAGTACATTATAAAGCCCAATTTGAGTCTATCTCTAATAGATTGAAAGGACTTCCTGAAGCACACAAACTAAGTTGTTTCCTTAGTGGGTTGAAGGATGAAATCCGTCTTCCCGTGTAGATGTTCAATCCCTTGACTCTTAATGTAGCATTTGGCCTTGCTAAAATCCAAGAGGAATACCAGACCAGTTCCAAAAAAGCAGTGAAGGGTTGGATGGACAGGCAGCCACCCTCATCCAGCTCAGGTTCTGGAGTTGGGTCTCATTTTACCCAATTTCAGGGACCTGGACAGAAGTTGTATAAGGCAGGAAGGCACATTCCTTCATCTCAGATGGATGAGAAGAGAAAGAAGGGACTATGTTACCATTGTGAAGAGAAGTGGAACCCGAATCACGTGTGCAAATCTCCTAAAGTGTATGTGCTCCAAGGGTGCGAGGAGGAGCTGGATGATAAAGGAGAAGACCTTTATTTCGATTCTCAGGAGGCACAAGATAGTGAACCAGTAGCAAACAAACTGGAAATCTCACTCAATGCCATCACAGGCACTCCCAACCCCAATACCATGCGAATCCGTGACTCTATTGGTGGGAAAATGGTGTTGGTTTTGGTGGATTCAGGGAGCACTCACAATTTCCTGGATCCTTCCATAGCAAAGAAGGCACAGTTACATGTGGATCATACTCAAAGGCTCAAAGTGCGAGTGGCAAATGGAGACATTGTCACAAGTGCAGGAGCATGTTCCGAGACAACCCTCAAGTTACAAGGTAATCAGTTTCTTGTTCCATTTTATTTGTTGGCCTTGGGGGGGTGTGATGCAGTATTGGGGATAAGGTGGCTGGAGAATCTGGGCAATATCAATTGGAAATTTTCCAAGTTACTCATGCAATTCCAATGGCAAGGCAGATTGGTAGAGTTAAAAGGCATTCAGCTAGGGAGGCCTTCGTTTGAGGAAGGCAGAAGAGTGTTGTTAAATAGCATGCATGGGCCAAAAGGGATCTTTATGCAGCTCTGTGCTATAAACCCAAACCTAAACACCATCCATAGCCCAAACACTACCCTAAACATAAACCTTAACCTGCTATTACAGCAATTTGGGAACGTTTTTTAGGAACCAGTGGGATTGCCACCCTCAAGAATTCATGATCATAGAATCACCCTCAAGAAGGGAACCCAACCTATTTCCACAAGACCATACCGATACCCATACTACCAGAAAATTGAAATAGAAAGAATCGTCACTGAATTACTCACTGGTTCGGTAGTATTTTCTAAAATGGATTTGAGGTCCGGGTACCATCAAATCAGGGTGGTCCCCGAGGATATTCACAAAACTGCTTTTCGGAATCACGAGGGTCATTATGAATTTTTGGTGATGCCTTTTGGGCTCACCAATGCACCTTCCACTTTTCAAGGTCTTATGAATGAACTTTTTAAGCCCTTTCTAAGAAGGTTTGTTCTGGTTTTTTTTGATGATATCCTGGTATATAGCCGAAACATGGAGGATCATGTTAGCCATTTAAAGCAAGTGTTGGAAGTCTTAACTCATAATCAGCTCTATGCTAAACTGTCCAAGTGCAGTTTTGGGGTTTCTGAAGTGGAGTATTTGGGACACATTGTGTCTAGTGAAGGAGTTAAAGCGGATCCCAACAAAGTGGCCTCTATGGTAGAGTGGCCCATTCCTACCAACATAAAGGCTTTGAGGGGCTTTTTAGGGCTGACTGGTTATTATCGTAAGTTCATCAGAAACTATGGCCTTATAGCTGCCCCCATGACTGCCCTTTTGAAGAAAAATGCTTTCACTTGGAATACTGCAGCACAAGAGGCTTTCCAGCAGCTTAAAGAGGCTGTCTCGACACCCCCTTTTTTACGACTTCCAGATTTTACTAAACCATTCATCATTGAATGTGATGCTAGTGGGTGTGGCATAGGGGCAGTGTTCATGCAAGATGGGCAGCCCATTGCATATTTCAGTAAGGCTCTAAAAGGCAAGGCCTTGGCCTTATCTACCTATGAGAGGGAATTCTTAGCTCTAGTGACTGCTGTACAATGATGGAGGCCTTACTTATTGGGCCAATCATTCACTGTTAAAACGGATCAGCAGGCTCTTAAGTACTTGTTAGAGCAGAAGGTGGGAACTACAGCTCAACAGAAATGGATAACGAAGCTAATGGGATATGATTTCAGAATTGAGTTCAAGAAAGGTCGAGAAAATAAAGTGGCAGATGGCCTTTCTAGAAGGCATGAAAAAAGTGAGGAAGAAGGACTGTTAGCAGTCATTTCATTTCCAACGGCTGATTGGATAGAAGAACTAAGACAAAGCTATTCTTCTGCTCCCGAATTACTTGAATTGTTGAGTAAGTTCAGAAACCATCAGGAGATTCCTAGAGGATATACACTGCAGCAGGGGCTGCTTCTTAAGAAGGGGAGGTTTGTGATAGCTCCTAATTCTGGATTCAAGGAGAAAGTCTTACAATTCATTCATAGCAATCCACAGGCAGGCCATTCGGGGTTCCTTAAAACCTATCAAAGAGCTAAAAGAGATTTTTTCTGGGTTGGCATGAAAAAAGATATCAAGAGCTTGGTAAGATGTTGTGATGTGTGCCAAGCTAACAAACATGAGACCCTTTATCCAACGGGTCTTTTACAGCCCTTACCCATACCTGAACAAGCATGGGAAGAAATTTCTATGGATTTTGTGGAGGGTCTTCCATCAGCAAAAGGAGCCAATGTCATTTTGGTAGTCATTGACAGACTCACGAAATATGGCCATTTCATGAGTCTGTCCCACCCTTACACTGCCAATGATGTAGCTCAGATTTTCCTAAGGGAGATATTCAAGCTCCATGGATTTCCAAAAGCCATTGTCTCAGATCGTGATCCTACATTCCTGAGCTCATTTTGGAAAACCCTATTTTCACTACAAGGAACTTCTTTGAACTACAGCTCAGCTTACCATCCCCAAAGTGATGTCAAACCGAGGCCTTAAACAAGGCTGTGGAAGGGTACCTCAGATGCTACGTGGGAGCTAAACCGAGACAGTGGGTTCAATGGCTTCCTCTGGCAGAGTGGTGGTAAAATACTTCTTACCACACCTCTGCCAAGATGTCGCCTTTTGAGGCGTTATATGGATATCAACCCCCAAAGTTAACTACTTGTGTGCCTGGTACAGCTTCTAACGAGACAGTGGACAAGATGCTTCAATCCAGAGAACAAACCAAGCAGATTTTGAAAGAAAACCTAACCTTTGCTCAACAAAGGATCAAGAAATATGCTGACCAACGCAGAATAGAGAGGAAATTCGAGGTTGGGCAGTGGGTGTACCTTAGGTTACAACCTTACCGTTAGAAAACAATGGCTACTCGGCACAATCTCAAATTATCATCCAGGTTTTATGGACCCTTCAAGGTGGCGTAGCGTGTGGGAACCGTGGCTTACCGATTGGAGTTGCCGCCAGAGTCGAGGATCCACCCCGTGTTCCACGTGTCGTGCCTTAAACAGAAATTGGGATCGCAGGTACAGCCCCTTCCGTCGTTACCACCCATCAACGATGCTGGAGAAGTGCAGCCTGAACCAGAATCGGTGCTCGATCTCCGCTGCGTTCGCCATGGTCATCGAGCTCGCACGGAGGTGCTAGTCAAATGGATTGGGGCTTCAGTCAAAAACAATACGTGGGAAAGTCTGAAGGCACTTCAAGAATCTTATCCCCACCTTGTGGGCAAGGTTCTTTAAGTGGCCGGGTTTGTAATGAAGCCCAAGTAATGGGGCTAAACTGAGTGAAGAAATGAAGTCTGGAATAAAGAGACCAGGGCCCATACGAGAAACGGTGCGTTTTGAAGCAGCTGAAGGCGGAAAGCGTGGGATTTCAGCCTGTTCTAGAAGATCATTCTGTTATTTCTATAAGTTTAGTTTACCATTTTATCCTTTTTAATTTTGTTTTTGAATTCCAGCTGTAATCGTCTAAGTGGGGGAGGTTGTTAGTTGTCTATAAGGGAATATAGGGGAAACGGAGGGAGCTTTTCTTTTACGTCTTTTTTGTTGAACATTGTCTGGAGCTATTCTTAGCTATGGAGGTTGGGTATACCTCTAATATACCTGTTATCATTACATCTTTCCTTTGAATCCATCACTACTCCATCATTCCTCAAATACTATTACACACCATTTAACTCACTACATCAGATACGGTACTTTACACTCTATTTGACCACAGAAAGTGACGCTCGAAGCTTCCCATCAGCCCAGATCCACTTCACGTCCTCCTCGACTCCATCAAACAAAGGAATCCATAGTGATTCTTAGCCAAGCCACCATTCCATTGGCCTCTGTTTCTCTCGCACGATCAGCCTCTATCGCACTGCTCTTTTCCTCTCAAGGGAATGTCGGCTGTCAAAACATGATGCTTTCAATTCTTCAGCAAGCATGTTACTCGTGTACTGCTAGGTAAATTTTAGGTGTCATTACAATTTTACCCTTATCTCTTTTCACTTGAAATTTACTTGCTTGTCTTTCCATAAAGCATGTGCAGATCGTAGTCATTTTTCCGTAAAACATGTACAGATTTAAGTTTTTACAAAAATATTCCCTTTTAATCCTTTGCTAATTTGCCGTGTAGTGTTTTTAAGGATAATTACGTTTTAAGTATTTGTTTTAAACTGTCTCAATTACTTGAGCTGTGTCTCAATTACGTGAGCTAGCTGGGCTTAATTTTCATATGGGTTTGATGTTTAAGTTGGGCTCAATTTTAATCTGTAATTTGCCCAAAAATTTTATTTTTCATAAACCTTATTTTTCCTACAGAAAATATATAAAGATTTAAATTGTGTTATTAAGTATTAAATTTTTATAACTAGATTTCAGCAGTAAAATAGTAAGAGTTTAATATTATTTTTAAATATGTGATTAAGTCTAGTTTATGAAATGAATGCGGTTGTTTATTTCGTTAGATTTGAAAAAATTTGTTCTCTTACATTTATAATTAGAAAATAAAGAAATATGTTAAGAATATTTAAATATTTATTAGATTTCTTGTAAAATTGAATAACTATGTTAATTATAAAAAAATAAATCTATTTTAAGAATTTAGGTTTTCATGACTTATTTTAACAGAATTGAATATAGCCCAAGTATTCTACTAAATTATAATTTGAGAGTGAAAATATGTTATAAGTGTTTAAATAATATTTTAAGATATCAGCATTCATTGATTTTCGTATTGAACATGGTATTTATTTGATTATTTTCTACATTTTGAATTTAATTAAGTGGGGTATTAGGACACGTTTTTCTAGACAGATTTAGTGATGTTTAATATTTTGTATAGGTAACGACCTACGAATTGAGATTTAGGAAGCGGCCCATTGAGGTAAGTAGCTTGATCATAAATTAGGATTATCACATATTAGTTAGTAGTGCTGCTAGGGTGTCGCCCATCAGTGACCGCGGGGCATGCCCCTAGGCAAAATTTACTTTTTTAATTTTTTCTTTCATTTTTCTTATTCATACTTTTTTAACATTTCTAAACATTTTTAAAAAATATAAAACAAATACCAATACACTAATAGTCACTTCCTTAATCAGTAAGTAAAAGAAAAAAAAAATTTTAAAAACAGCTAAATACATGAGCGGCCAAAATGAGGGTGCAAAATGGAGGGTCATAGTAGCATTATTCATTAGTTAGTTTAGCTAGATTATTATTAAAGCCAATTATTTGATAGCCACTTCTTATGTATCATGCATGTCACAATTTATATAAGCATGCCATTCATCATAGCACACAATCATGTTATTTTTCTGCATCATATTCAGATTCAACATTTTACAGTTATTCATATTAGTATGTGTGTCATGCATCTTATGTTGCATAAGACGTGTAAGATTTCTCAAGTTCAAGTGAAAGATAAGATAAGATAAATTTAATTAGATGGCTATTTAGATGCATGGTATCATTGCAAATTTAGGGTGGATGTGTAAGGCATGGACTCAAGCGTGGTCTATTGTAGTATGCCAGAATACTACTCAGAGGCTCCCTTTGCGGCCACGAGATGTGGGGCTGGTACACAACCTTGCACACAAAGTTAAGTGTATTGGCCAATCAAATTAGTCAGATAAGTCAGAACAATCAAATCAGTTAGTTAATTCAAATAAACTAATATAAGTCATGCATAATATGAGCATGAGTATGAAGAGTCATTATTTTAATTCTCAAAATGAAAACTTTTATGAAAATCTTACGTTTATTATGTTTACGTTGTGATGGGTTTCTAATTGAGTCTTCGAATCATTTTAATTTTATTTCATGTTTTTAACTACCAGGTGAGGATGATGATCAGTACGAGTAGGCGAGCCAAGCTTAGAAGGAGCAAACTATTAACTTAGTGACTTTATTGTGTGACTGTCTTTTCCATTTTAGTTGGTTTGGAAATTATAATTATGTTTTGTTTAAGACATGGTTTATTTTATCAACACTTTTATGTGATAAAAAATATTTTATTTTAATTATGCAAGTCTCTTGCTTGACTATTTTTGCGAAAGTGTATGACATCTCTAACTCTTGGGAAGGGGGTGTTACACTTTCTCCATTTGTCAATGCATTTGGTGGCTGGCCACCACATGGGTCGCACAGATGGAATCCTAATCTCCGTATCCTTTAGATCTGGGTCATCTTACTTCACTTCTGTGAGTGCGTGTTTTTCTACTTGTTGGCGTTGATTAATGTACCTTCAGCGAGATGCTACAGTTTTGGATTTTTGATTTTAGATATACAGCTATATTTTAACTTTCCCTAACAAAGGATCTAGGAAAAAGGCTGTGTAGATTACTTTCAACAAATTTAGAAAAATTTAGTGTATTGCCTTGTTTTGGATACATATAACAATTGCATTGGATGAATACACAATTGTATTACAAAATCGTCGCTTTAGAGATTGTTGCCTTGGTCATGGGTCTGAGTCCAATTCAATGCACCCATTGCCCGGTTATTTTTAATTGTTCTAATTGTATGCACTCCATTTTTTGTAATGGGGTTTTTAGGGGTCATCCGCCCTCTCTTGTTTTATATTCCTTTTTATTTTTAATGCCAACTTGATTTGGGAAAAAACAAGCCCTCAATCTCACTTTAGGTTTTCTCTCTCAATTATGTTAAGCAATAGTGAAAACAATGTGCATTCCATAAGAGAATTGCATATAATAGTGTTTATATAGGCAATGCTATATGAGAACTCATTAGAATTAAGAATTTGAAAAGTTTGCCAGCCCGAGGTCTCACATGCATGGTGGAATTCCCAAATCAGAGCACTCACTACACTATTGTTTGTATTCTTATAAGGGTGGCAATTCGTGTTTGCGGGCCGTATTCGTGTCATGTCAAGTCATAAATATTAGACTATGTGGCTCAACTTGAACACGACTCGTTTAATTAAAAGGGTTAGACCCTAAAACCCTAACACGAACTATATAAATAACGGGTGATACAACTAGGGATGTGCATCGACTTAGTTAGAGTCGGTATCCAAAACTCCCACTATGACTCTGATTTAGTTGGAGTATGAATCTGAACTCTGAAACTCCTAAACTCTACTTCATTCCAACTCCATTAAAATGGTGAATATGCTGGATCGGAGGTCAGATCTAGACTTTTTATGGGTTGAACATCCAGAACACGAGCTTAATCATACTTTGAGACATTTGCAAATGAAGTGTTGAGAATGAGGATGGGGATGGATGAAGATGAACCAATGGAGACGTCAGCGATGGGCAGTGACAATGAAAATTTTTTGGATGAGAAACAATCGCTGATGACATCAGTGAGGGCCAGTTGTAGTGAGGAACATCTCGACGAGAAAGACCTGACAGCGACGTCGGCAAGGGGAAATGGTAGTGAGGGTTTGATGAAGAGGGTAAGTGAGGACTAAGAAAAAGAGTAACGAGAGTTGAAGAGAAAGTGAGGGATGAAGATCTGAGGCAGTGAGGCTAAGGGTTTCGTATGGATTCTTAATATGTGGTTGGATAAACGACTCTGCTTTAGACATAAGCAAGCTACTTTTTGTTTGAAACCCTGATTTTGAATTCATGATTTTTTTGAAATCTTAAGTCTTTTTTTTTTTAAAATCTTTTTAAAGATTGAATTTTGTAATTTATTTTAATATAACTAGTATTGACTATGTATAGTTTTTAACTAATAAAAATTACTCTCATCATATATATAAGTTGATTACTACTATATGTTAATAGTCTACTATATTTAACTTGGACTAACGGTTAACACTCTACTATATCTAATAACAAATAATTTTAACTATTAACAATTACCATAATATTATGATTTACAGATATATATATATAACTATTAAAAACTGTATATATGTTATACTCATACTAGATTAATACTCTATGTTAATAGTCTATTATATTTAACTTGGTCTAATTGTTAACACTCTACTATATGTATTAACTGTGAGGACCGCACCAATGCAAAGGGGAGAGACCACCTTTTAAGGACAAAGGGAAGGCGAAGAAGAGAGCTTTCCTTGGCAAGGTGGAAGATGAGGCAACAAGGCCGGCAAAGTGCAGCTTGTCCAAATAGGGGGAATGATACTATGTAAAAAGTCTGGATGATACATCTCAGCACAAGGTGAGCAAAGGGCTTTTCACCCAGAACTGTTCAAGTGAGAAATGGTGCTAACTGTACGAAGACGAGAATGAAGAGTTGAAGAAGTTGGTAGCTTGGGCAAAGGGAGAGTTACGAGCAAGAGGCGAGCAATGGTCAAGGACAAGTTGATAAAGATGTAAGTGTTTTCTAGGATAACACATAAATGCTCAGAAGGTGGTAGTGTCATAAATAGAGGCCCATACTCCAACTAAAAGGTCACATCTAGAGTGAGTATGTGGAAAAAAGATTACTACTCTGCAGGCCATATCGTATGAACTCATAGGTATGGTTCAGCTTCATGTGGGATACCTTTATTTAGGGAAGGAATAAAGATTGGACTCAAAGCAAGCTGCAGGAACGTGCATATCTTGGCCTATCAGTCTGCCTTTATCATCATGAAGATGGAGGACTGAGGTCAAGGACTCCTATTCAAGCATGGCAGGTAAGGCTATAAAAAAAAATCAAAAAACCAGTTGAATCGACTGAACTAGTGGGTTTGGTTGGGTTTGGTTCGGTATCGATTCTTACTACCCGAAATCGGTTCAGTACCGGTTTTCATATTTTAAAAATCGGGTTGAACCAAATTGGAGATATATATATATATATGAATTTTTTATATTATATATCTAAAATATTTTTATATTATATTTTATATTATATGCTAAATTGCTAATTGTGAATGAATGCTTTTTTGTACAGGTTGACAACGCCAAACTATTTGTATAACTCAATGTAATATATTTTTGTTCCTAATGGCTTAAAATATTTTGTTCTCAATCTCTTCTATTTGATAATCTGTTCATAAATATTTTTTGGGGAATGTGAATTTCCTTTGAGGATACTTGTAAAAAAAAAAAAATAGAGAAGTTCATTTGAGAAGAACAAGCATTAGAGGAACTAGCTCTCAAGTCTCAATTTATGTAGTGTCACAAGTGTAAATACAAACCCGACCAGATCATATTGAAACTAAAAAATTGAAAGTTCTAGTTTCAGTTATGAATCGATCCGTATCAATTTATAAATTATCAAATCCGGTTTATATCGGTTTAGTTTTCAAAAATTTGCCCAAAACTGGACCGTTTACATCCCTAATGCTAGGAGTCAGGAGTATGCCCGAAGAACACTTGACGGTAGCACCTATAAAAGGGACTGGATAAAGGAGAATATTTAACTTTTGAGATTGTAAGTGTTTGAGCTTCTTTGGAGTCAGAGACTTCAAAAGGAGCAACTGAAGAAGCAGAGTTAGTATCTTCGTAGTATTTTAAATACTGTTGAGGTATGTTAGCTTCTAAGACAGTATTGAGAATGTGAGGTAAATGTTGTGGGTATATAGTAAGATCTAGCTTTGCATATTCTATAACTTTCTCCTCTCTTCTTCATGAAAATAATATATATCTCATTCATTATGTTTATGTATAATCTTTACATTGTGATTTTGAGATGACGAGTTTGAATGGTACTTCGGATTGATGGCGTTTGTGATTTCTAGGTGCGTGAGTCTTACTATGAGTCAATCATCATGGTCGGGTAGAGGAGTCCCCGCACCATTCCTTTGACATGTTGCCAAGAGTTTCATATCGGTAGAGAGAGTCTCCATGATGATCAAGGTGGAACGTGTTCGTATTAGCCTCACTTGATAGATGGGTAGAGAGATTCTCCGAACGTATCATGTGTGGTGTCTTCGAGTCAGTTAACAGGGTAAAGAGATTCCCCAAGTTGATAGTGTGTGTTTTGGTGTGTATGACCAGGCTGAATGATTTCGCTTGTCGGATGATTTGAAACTGGTGAATCAGCATGCACGTTGGTTGGGTTGAATGATTCTCTGAGACGAACGATGGACTATTCCTTGTTGGGTATTTATATGTTAAGATATGATGAGCTTTACTTGTTTGATAAGAGGGTGATTACTCGCCTTAGTGATAACCTTGTATACTTGAAATTTGCAAAGAGGGTGATTCCTCTAAAGCTAATCCCTTGTTATGCTTATATTCTTGTGTTTTATGAAGAGGGTGGTTCCTTGTCATAACTATGAATACATGTGTTTCTGCTTAAAAAGTGATTCCTCACCATGGACAAATATATGTGTTTACAGATCTTTTACATGAGATCATGCGTTACATATTCACTTACAATGTCTCTCATTAGTAGTTTTGTCATAGCTATTTAACCAACCTATGGTTTGTAGACTTTAATGCAGACGTAGCCCTAGAAGAGTTCCCAAGGGAGAAGGACTAACCCTGCTTGAGTGATATAAACGGATGCCTGTCACTGTTAGTAGTCGTAGTTTTTGGAGATGTAACATTTAGTTAGGCAATAAATCATATTCGGTTTGTCGAACCTAGACATAAGCAATGAACATATGGTGTTGTATAATATTATTTGGGAAGTGACTGTGACATATGGATAATAGTCATATTAATGGATGAACATTTTTCGGGTTTAGACCTTTGGTACAAATAGCATTTAGTCTCTTTGACATATTTGACATATATTTTGGTTATACGTGCATTCCTTGTGAAATTGCATGCCTATTCCCAATCTAAATCTAGGGTATTGCCGTTCGGCTGGCACCCTTGGCAACACGAATCCTCACCATATTCTTTATCGAGGAATGGGGCGCCACAACTTGGCATCAAAGTGATATTATGATTCAGGGTAAATCCATATTATCATGTAGGGATAGTACCAGAGAAATAGGGTTTGATCCTTAGCATCATAAGCTTGAATTTTAAGTATTGCTGGCTTGACCTGGGTTCGGTAGGCGAGAGTAAGATAGAAAGTGATAGACTTAGGTTGTGTCGTAGGGTTCGAGTATGGTGCAACTGATAGTTCCACAAGACAAGTGACAAGGGTGATTAATCGTATCACAGATGTGCTATAGTAGTGATAACTGAGTGACAAGAGAGATACAACAATTCCATAAGACGAGTAACAAGGGTGATTACCGACCTATGGGTAATAGCAAGGGAGATCAACCGAGTGACAGGAGAGATAGCGAAGTAGCATGGGTGATTAATCGTATCACAGATGTGCTATAGCAGTAGCATGAATTCTACCAATGCCAAATGCAGATACAACAAGTCAGTCACCCTAGGGATTAACAACGAGGGTGTATGTACGAACGATATCTAGCCTACTATTACCCATGATTCTTTGATAACGAAGGACCAATGAAGGTGGAGAGATGGATTATGGACATTGAGAGGACTTTCGAAGTATGTGAATGCATAGAAAGTCATAAGGTACAGTGTGTGAGCTATCTGCTCCAACGGGAGGCACCGATATGGTGGGGTGTCAAAAGGCAACTACTCAATATGGAATTGGGATCCATGGAAATGATTTCCTGGGAAAGGTTCAAGAATGAGCTTAACGATTGATACTTCCTTGCCATTATGAGGCAACAGAAGTTGAAGAACTTTGCTAATCTGGTTCAGAGCATAATGACGATAGAGAAATATATTGCTAAATTCATGGAGTTGGGCAAGTTTACCCCTCACCTTATCTCTACGACAAGTATGCGTACGGAGCAATTTCAGGATGGACTACAATCGTGTGTATGGACGCAAATGGCTTGTTTGAACACGAGCATCTTAATTTAGTAGCTATCACGACTGGCCGAAAGCAGAGTATGTTTATGGATAAGGGAAGCAATTCTAGTTCCCCTTAGAAGTTTGTAACAAGAGTAAGAGTACACGCACTAGCTACTCCCAAGGTACGTATGGGAGGTAGAACACTAGTGTGCGGTCATTGTCGTAGGTCTCACGAAGGGGAATGTAGCTAGGTCCCACTTTTATTCTATAGATGTGGACAAATTGGTCAGTTTGTCAAGGATTGCCCTCAGGCAATGCCAGTACAATGGACCAGCCCTCTTAGAGGACAAGGAGACAAAATGCAAGCAATACAAGCAAGAGTATATGCCCTCACACCGGGAGAAGTTGAAGAGGATTCCCCAGAGACACAGGAAGCAAGTGTTATCATGGATGATAGTGTTCAACTTGTTGGTACGAAACACCGACTTTACTTCATTAGTTGGTAATTTTAGGAGCATAGTTGTGAGAAGCAAGTTGTTTGGTTGTTTAAGGGAGAGTTTGGATGTTCCAGTACTAGGCGAGTACTTTGTTTGATTTGGGTCCATCTTAGTCATTCATATCTACTACGTTTGTTAGAATAAGTGGTCTTTGGGTAGAACCAATGCTACATAAGGCTTCCGTGGCACTACAAAATAGAGAAACATTATTATGCACCAAGATGGTTGCAAATTGTCCATTAGAAATAGGCGAAATCAACATGTAGGCAGACTTGATAGTGTTCAACTTGTTGGGTTTTGATGTTATCCTAGGTATGGATTGGTTGTTTCGGTAATTCGCGAGTATAGATTGTCAACAACAGGTATTAGCATTCCAAGTGCCTGGAATGGAGGCTAGGGTATTCCAAGGTAGTAAATTACAATCAATGCCAAGAATAATTACCTCACTACAAGCTAAGAAGGATTTGGCAAGTAGACTCGAAGCCTATGTAGTACACTTAGAGAAGTTGAATTTTGGATTGAATTGGAGCCTATGACAGTTCCAATATATAAGGCACCTTATAGAATAACCCCATTAGGCTGAAAGAGCTAAAGGGTCAAGTAAAAGAACCAATGAATTAAGGATTTATTAGGCCGAGTATATCGCCTTGGGGAGCACCGATATTATTTGTTAGGAAGAAAGATGAACCCAATGTGCAATGACTATCAAGAGTTGAATAAGGTGACCATAAAGAATATGTATCCCTTATTGAGAATAGACAATTTGTTCGATCTGTTGGAGAGAGTTGTAATATTTTTAAACATTAATCTTAGGTCTGGCTAGCACTAATTAAGGAGCAAGGAAGGAGACATACCATGCATTCTGAATGAGGTATGAGTATTTTGAGTTTACGGTGATGCTATTTGGGTTAGCTAATTCCAAGCAATATTTATGGGCATCATGAATAAGGTGTTCATACCACTGGGGAACCTTAAGGAACATCAATTGTTCGCCAAAATCAACAAGTGCAAGTTTTGGTTGGAGGAAGTTAAGTTCGTTGGTCACGTAATATCTGGGGCAAGAGGCACACTAGGCTCAAGCAAAATCGAGGTAGTCATGGATTGACAACATCTTGCTATGGTGCACAAAGTTAGGAGTTCCTTGGGATTAGTTAGTTTTTATAGGAGACTCATGGAAGGGTTCTCCAAATTATCAAGTTCTCTCACGGCGTTGATTAGGAAGAATGCAAAATTCATTTGGACCAAGAAATGTGAGTAGTGTTTTGAGGAAATAAAGAGAAGGGTAACCACAACCCTAGTGTTAGCATTACCAGAGCCCCACAAACCATTTATGGTATATAGTAATGCATCAAAATATGGACTAGGGTGCATTCGGATGCAAGAAGGGTAGTGACTTATGTATCTAGGCAATTGAAAGATCACGAGAAGAACTACCACACTCACGATATGGAGTTAGCAACTATAGTGTTTGCCTTGAAGATTTTGTGATATTACTTGTATGAGGAAGCGTGTGATGTATATATGGATAATAAGAGTTTGAGGCACCTCTTCACCCAAAAGGACCTCAATATAGACAAAGACGATGGCTAAAGACAATAAGAGATTATTGGTATGAGATCAAGTTGGAATCTAGATCTAAGGATGTAGGAGGTTTTACATGAGTGGATTCGCTTCTTGAAGGGATGAGCCAATTGATGGTGAAAGATTCACCACAAGAGGAAATTCTCACTATGATGCAGGCATTAAGAATGAGAGATTTTGCTAAAGTAAAGAGTTACCAGAGAAAGGATTTGAAGTTACTAGAGATCTGACGAAGACTTTGAAGAGGGAAAGGACCCTTGAATTTTAGTTTGGGCGAGAGTGGAACTTGTTATATCAACTTTGGAGAGAATACTAGTCAAAGCTAATTCCTCACCATATTCGGTATATCCTGGAAGTATGAAGATGTATCAGGATCTCAAGAAGGGTTTTTAGTGGGAAGGAATGAAATGAGATATCACCCACTTCATTTAGAAGTGTGCCAAGTGTAGACAGGTAAAGATCAAGTATTAGAGACCTACAAAAAATTTGCAGCCCTTACCCATCCCAGAGTGGAAGTGGGAAGGCCTATTAATGGACTTTGTGGTCTAATTACCCCAAGCCCCCAGTGGTAAGAGTGCAACTTGGGTAATCGTGGATATATTAACCAAGAGTGCTTAGTTTTTACCGGTTAATACAATAGACACGTTGAACAAGCTAACTCGGTCGTATCTAAGGGAGATAGTTAGACTTCATGGAGTGCCTAAGGCCATAATGTTATATCGAGACCTGAGGTTCACGTCTCATTTTTGAAAGAGCTTGTAAGTGGCAATGGGCACAAAGCTGAGGATGGCTATAACTCAGAGTAGGCAGAAAAGCTATGTTGATGTAAGGAGGAGGAGGGAGTTCACCTTTGAAGAAGGTGATTGGGTGTATCTCAAGATATCACCCATGAATGAGATTAAAAGGTTTGAGCTAAGAGGGAAACTAAGCCCAAAGTATATTGGACCCTATCAGGCATTGGAGAAGGTAGGCCCAATGGTGTATAGAGTGTCACTACCATAATAATATTGTGAGGAATTGCCTGATGCGAAAGGGGACAGACCATTCTTGGAGTTGTGTGTAAGGAAAAAGATGAGGAATACTCCAGTGGTCTCAGGAAAGTAGCAAGGAGAGATGCAGAGTGTAGCTAGTCCAACATCTCGGCAAGCAAGCACCTTGTAGGAGGCCAGATTGACATATCTCAAAGCGAGGTGGAGATGAGTGTCTCGACCATAGTAGGCAAGCTAGAAAAGTCACCTACTATGAAGGCGAGAACAAGGACCTGAAGAGGCTGGTGAACTCAGACGAGACAAGAGTTACCCGCCCAAGGCGAGGTAGGATTACTTGCCCAGGACGAGCAACGGTCAAAAATTGAGCAACCCAGATATGGGGACTTTCCAAGAAAACATAAAAGGCCTCAGAAAGGTGACAATGCCGTACGCAGAAGCCCACACTCCATCTGAAAGATCACATCTAGAGTGGTTCTATAATAAAAGATGAAGGCTTGACGTTGTCCCCCCTCCACTTAGGCGGTGATGATGGGGTTGGTTCTCCATAGTCCGATTAGTCGGGTATGGAGTTTTGTTACTTGGTTACTGTTGTCTCTGTCGTGGACAGAGTTCTAGATTAGACCATGTCAGTTACGAAAGTGTACTGGGAAACTACTAACGTTTGTAATTAGCTTGTTTTTTAAGTCAACTTTTTATGTCCTCTATTTATGAATGGATTGTGATCTGTTGTTATAAAAAAAAAAAGATGAAGGCTTGACAAGTCACATCGTCTGACTTAGGAGTACGTCTCAAGCCATGCTCAAGGAAAGTTAGAGGACCAAGCATGTGAGCCATGCTTGGCAGTCTATCTTTGTCATGCTACAGTATGACAGAAGGATTAAAGAAAATATTTATTGTAGATCTAAAGTTAGAGATCCATAAAAAAGGACATCTGACAATCCCATTCTATTTAAAGGACCTAGAACTGGGACAGGATATCACTTTTTTGAGACTTTATTCACCAAGGAGATCGTGAAGATAACTGCTTCAGAAAACAAGGAACGGAGCGGCAACGAAAGAACTTCCAACATAGGAAGGTTGGTTAGCTTCTAAGATAATGCTGGATAATGTGGAGTGAATGTTGTGTGTAAGAGACATTGCATTATCTATGTAACTTCTCCCCCAATTCTTCAAATATGAATAAATATTTTAATCATATCTATATTTACTTACTGATTTTCAATGTTTTAATGTTTTCAATACTTCACTCTGAAACTCTGTGTGGGAACCCATTACCTCGGTGTGAGAATGTCTGTCTGTGAGTGAGAGGTCGTTATCGTGAGTCAATATTCATGGGACAGGACGGATGATTCCCCGAACTATTCCGCGAAATATTGTCACATACATCACACAAGAAGGAGAATGCCTCATGGGGAGTGGGGTGGAACGGTGTCATATATACTTTTCTATTGCAGGACAAACTGTGTAATGGTTAGTTTTTGATGAAATATAGAATGGAGGCTTCTGTTTCAAAAAAATAAAATAAAAAAGTGGTCGCCTGCCGCCATTCAATTCTCACTCATGACCACAGGTTAAATAGCATATTATTTAACTTCTTGAAAGATGACTAAAATGCAGATTATTCCCTGCTCCTCAGTGAAGATAAAGGAAAACATACCTACGTATTGAGTTACAAATTTGTGAGACAGATTCAACAGACCTTGCTTTCACTGGTTTATTGGAATTACAAGAGTCTTATAGGCTAATAACAAAAAAAGCTACATGATTCATTAATATGTATATATATATATATATATTTCATTGAGACTATATTGTGTCGTGTACAGCTTACAACGTGGACCCAAAGAAGCATGAAGATCTTGAATTTGCCTACGGATGAAGTCAAATCAACCCATTGAGAGCCGTAGACCTTGGGCTCGTCTATGATGCATCTGAGGCAGACTATATTGACTTACTGTGTAGGCAGGGCTACAATACCACCGCGCTAAAACTCATCACAAGAGACAACAACAGTTTCTACACCACCACAGTGCCTGGAAGAGATTGGAGCCTCAATTATCCCTCATTCTCTGTAGCCGTGGAAGATGGTTTGACAATTAGAGTAGTGTTCAGTAGAACAGTCACCAACGTTGGCCCGCCCAACTCTACCTACACTCTCAGTTGGTACATGCCTCCTTCAATTACCGTTGTAGTGGAGCCATCTGTCCTATGATTCTCTGCCACTGGAGAGAACGTTCACAGTGAAAGTCTATGGCCCAAGTATTGCACAAAAGGCCAATTACATCAGGAGCAATTATTTGGAATCAAGGGGTTGATGTGGTGAGAAGCCCACTTGTGGTTTACATAGTTCTTACCGGTTCCTCTTTACCCTTCTCCTTGTCTTAAAAAAAAAAAAAAAAAAACCAAATTTCAAATGTTCCTCCATGTAAGAATGGGATATTTGGCCACAAATAAATCCCCACCCATATATGCTTTCATATTTCCTTTTGTTTGAGCTTGAAATAATTTGCCAGATTCATGAAGGTAGAATATAATGGCTAAAAGTTCTTGGCACCTCTCTCTCTCTCTCTCTCTCTCTCTCTCTGTGCTCGCGCGCGCAGTCTGTCGCTCAAGTTACTGTCATCGGCATTTCTGATTTTTATTCACTTTACTTACAAAAACGCACATAATTAATGTGACAGTTGTTGCATCGTTTAAAGCGATAAAGAGAATGTTAAAGTTTTATAGAAAGGCATAATTAATTATACCATTGGCTCGATTGGCATGTACACGTACATGATTATATACACACAAAGTTCTTGCTTGCTGTTAGGAGTATAATCGGTTTTGATCATTTTAATTTTGGATAAAATTTTAGAACTGAACTGATAGATATCGAGTTTTAGAGTTTAAAAATCGATACTGACCGATTTATCACCCAACTCAAAACTTTCTATCTTTTTGGTTTTGATCTTGTTTGGTCTGATTTTTCCAATTTATCGTGTAAACGTATGGCACTACATAAGTTGAGACTTGAGAACTAGTTCCTCTAATGTTTGTTCTACATAAATTTACTATTTACACATGTGACACTACATAAAATTTCATGTTATATTAATGTTATAAGATTAAACTTTATATGTTACATCAAATGTTATATTAAAAATTATTAGATCAACTTTATGTTATATAAAATGTTATATTAATTTTATGTTATAAGATTAGTAGATATGAATACTAAAATTAAGATTTCATGTTATATTATATAGCAAGTTAGCACATAATATTTATAATATAATATAAAAAAATTATATAAAACATATTTTATATATAATATAAAAAAATTAATATATATATAAACATATATATACAGGTCCGGTTAAGTTCAAACTGGTTTTCATATTTTGAAAACCGGTACTGGACCGAGTACAAATAGAACTGAACCTACCGGTTCGGTCGATTCCATCGATTTTTTGATTTGTTTGCATCCTTACTTGCTATTAAGAATATAATACAAATAAATAAATCTACGTTTTTTCATAACGTATGAGACAAACTCTCCCTCAATGAGTAGGTCAAATATATGAAATATTTAATTGAATGAGATTGAGTGTAAAGTTAGGGTTCAAACTCACCACTTGTCCCAAAAGCTTAAACTAATGGGAATAGGTATATTTATTTATTTGTATTATATTCTGAAATTACCCAAATGTCCTTGTAATATAACACAACGTTCTACCAATTCACTCAACAAATTGGTTAGTCGTCAACCACGTAATTATTTAATAATAAAGCAATAACATAAAGTAAATAAATTGTATAACACCAAAATTGATAACGAAGGGAAACCGTTTAAAGAACTCTTTAATGGTAAAACTCTACGAGGCAGCCAAACCCAGAAAAATCAATTTTAATATTTGAAAATCAGTTACAAGAAAGTTTCAATTACAAAACCTTTGTTAGTTGACACTCTTACTTGACCAGACAAACGACTCGTTTGTCTCTACCTCAGTAGCAGCTAGAATCTCTAACGATCTTCAAACATTGGCTTTTCTTCCGGAACTTCAGTGGCTGAATCACGATGACTCTATCTCAATCTTGGATCAACGATCTCACTCTTTGAGAGAAACAATATGAAAATTTTTCAAGAAATTTTCTCATCAAAATATACACTGAAAAGTGTTATAGAAAATATCTAGAACTAAATCTCTACATATCTTAACTAATAGGATCCTTTAAATAAACAATCTAAAAGCAATTTGAATTGCGGTAGGATTCTACTGACGGAGTGACTCTGTCGCGAGGGACTCTTTTGACAAGATGCTGACACTTGGTACTTAATCTTCTCAGCAATAGCAGTTTCCCATTCAAGCTCTTCTCTGGATAATTACAGAATCCTTGGAACTCAATTTTCACACTTTTGACTTATCAAAAACACTTCCTAATAACTTTTAGATAAACTCAAAATAGTTATAAATAAAGTTAAAGTATTTTACATTCATCCAAATTATAAAACTAAAAGTAAGATGAAGTTGATCATCTTAATGACCTAATCCTATCCAAACTTATCAACTTAGTCATTAGTCCTAGCCAAACTCTTACATCTACAGTCTCTCCCTTTGGTTGATTGGTGACAACAAATTTGATGAATGTAATATAAACTTGTCAAAAGCATAAACAATAGACCAATAAACCAAGTAGAATTTCCAAGCAAATAATCAAGAATAAAAAATACTGACATAGAAAGGTGATTAAGATTAGTACTATTAAAATTCATAAGATTTAAAATCTAATTCAAAGTCTAAGCATGTTCTAGTTCAACATCAAAATTATGTCCGGCAAAAGTAAACTTAAATGAAATCAACCATCAAGTAAAAGTTTCTAAAATAATTTTTGCAAACCAGGATTTAGTTTTCCCCCACAATCTTAAACTATCTTAAACATAAACAAAAGACTCATCATTCAACTCCCCCTGAATCTGTTCAGCTCCTCATATCTGCTACTCTCTCCACTGCCCCTTTTGTCACTAATTTGACAAGGGTGAATATTTTTCCAAGTTGGAGTCTATGACATTTTCCAACACCTGCTGCATTTCCAATGATAGTTTCACCAACTTGTCATTTGTGAGTCTTATCTGTGAAGGGTCAGCGACACTGTCATAATCAAAATGAATGAGATCCAAACCTATGTGTCATGTAAAAGACAAGATGATACTCCTTGATTTGACATGACCAAAACACCCTCTGATCTCAACTTAACCATGCATTTAGATAGAATAGTTGTATTAATATAAATGCATGTAAAAAAATTTACAAAGATTGAGAAAATTTGGTTGAGACAAAAAATCAAACACTTGGTGGGCATATCATGAAAATTGAAGTGTATAAAGCATTAACCACCAAAAATCCTTCCTCAGTAAATGAACAAAAATAGACCCACTTCACACAATCCACTTTTGCATACCCTAACCATCAAAACAATCCAAGTCTCAAGTCTCAAATCAAGGGGGGAAAAAAAAAAAGAATTCCCCAAACTGGTGTTTGCCGATCCCTAGAACTTAGAAAGAAGAAGAGATTGTACTTACCGTGTTGCACACCCATGTAGAGACAAGATAAACTTCATTGTAAAAACCAAATGGACCTTAGGGCTCGTGATTCTCAAAGAGTAATAGTTGGCTAGGGCACAAAAAGTTTAGAGTAGTGAAGTGTAGAGTCGTGAGTGAGATAGGAGGAAGTATTGGGGGTCGAGTGTCTATCAAAAACACTAAGTCACTTAAGTCACTTAGTGGCTTAACGTGCCACACACTTGAGCCTAAGGCTTAGAGTCCCTCTGGGACTTGAGCACTCAAACCAAAAATAGTCCTATTGAAACACACCTTTCAGACTCATGTGCACAAAAATGCAGAAAAATGCCAATATATCAAAAAACAACTGTGCATGCTTAGCAGGACTAAAAAAAATAAAAAATAAACTAGTACTGACTTGGTAAAAAATTAATGCTCATATGCCAAAAAATCTAACCCAACACTCTGTTTTGCAATGAGCAATAATTTTTGTTTTTTTTAAGCAACTTAATTTTTTTGAAGCCAAATCAGTTGCCTAAATGCACTAAATATCCAAGCACAATGTTCCAATCTCACAAGAAAAATAAGTGTGGACACACCACAAAGTCATCATGGCCAAAGTTTATGTGAGTTGTGTGAGTGAGACAACTTACTACCACCATCAAATATTTAAATATATATTTTTACTTTGCTTTCCTTTTTTCTTTTTATATATTTCTTTCACATGATACTCCCAAATGGATTATCTTTGACCTCAAAAGCCAAACTTTATACTAGGGCTTAAATACTTGGAAAGAGTATCTCCTCCGAACATAAGGTTGCTTAATCCTTTGTATGTCCATTTTATTGCTCATCTTTTTTTATAATGAATAAAGTAATGATTTTTTCTATAAGGACTTAAGGAACAAGATTCGTCTAGGGTGTTTGCCTTTTTCCGCAATGAAGAAAAATCAACTTTTTCTATATGAATCAAACCTTTATGTTAGGCAAGAAGAGACCTCTTGAATTTTAGTACTAGGTTCAACTAGTATTATTAATTTAAGGTTAGGACTCCCCCTTTGGATAGCGTCTATAAGACTTTATGGAAAATACATAATAAAAAAAATGTGAAAAATTATTTCCTCATAGTGCACTAGAATTTGACTTTGGTAAAATGAGTCGGGAGGTCTACACTCACCTTGTAGACTATATAAAAAATAGAGAGATGTTCCAACTCCAAGAATGGGAAGTGTGAGGGTCTGAGTACTCTTGACTTGGCTAGGCAAGAATGATCTCTTCCTTTTTAATTTTTAATTTATTTTATATGACAAACCAGAAAATTAGAGAACAACTCAACTAAACCAAACAAAAAGAGATGCAAACAAATAAAAGAATGTGAAATGCATGTCCTAAACTAATAATATGCAAGGAATGCAAGTGGTGCTATTAATTAATGTCACACAACATCTTCTTTGATCACACACTTTGCTTTAAATTTTGAGGCGAGCTTACATCATCTCAACTTTTTGTGGTCTTATCCTTGTTTCCAAGACAAAATTAAAACAACTCACATACCTTGGTACTAATGGTGTTTATTTGTTGGCTTAACTTTTGACTTTGTTTTCAAGTGTCTTTACCTTTTTGTTTGATTTTCTTTCACTTCTATTTTTCTGCACTTTACTCAAACTAAAACAATATGGTCTTATATGACTAGAAATACCACAATAATGACAAATAGGCACAACCTTACCTCGAACCTTACCTCGATTGAGTTTCTTTGATGTTGATATTTTATATGGCTTGCCACGACTTGACTTTCTTTGACAAAGACGATACTCTTAAAGGTAGTGGTAGCAGATAATGAGACTTGAGTATCTTTGTCTTGGGAAGTTGTATACCCCAAATGAGTACGATCACAATTGGACTTTTGACTACTTAACATCTCATCCAATTTTTGAGTTGCTGATTTTTGTTGACACTCTTGGGAAATTTTCAATTCTTTATCTAGTGCATCCATTTCGAGCCTTCAATCTCGATATTTCAACTTCAGAAATTTCTTAGTGCTTTCAAAAGATTGTTCTTTTCATTCTCCACTGCTGTGAGTTTGTTGTACAGTTTTTTGTTAAGCTTTTTCAGCTTGACCACTTTTTCACATAAATTATTATAAGCCTTCTATATGCTTAGCTCATGGTTAGAATCAACAAGAGTTATATATGAGTCACTATCATCAAATTCACTTTCAGATTTTGTTAGCACAATTTCAAGAAAATCTTCAACAATAGTGGTAAAAGCCATAAAACAATTCTCATCATCAGACGATGAACTAGAAGTTTCAGATTTTGAACTATCACTAAGTGTGACATTCAGTGTTTTTCCCTTGTTTTTCTTAATGGTTGGGCACTCCACTCTTATGCGACCATATTTAGAACATTCATAGAACTTTACTTTGTCACTTTTCTCATATTTTTCCTTATTCCATTTTTCTTTATCACTTTTCTTGTAGGAAATTCTTTACCTCGTTTTTGTTTTCCACTAGCTTTCTTGTTAAAAAAAGAATTTTTTAAATTTTCTTGCAGTGAGATCTATATCCTCATTGTTTAGATCTTATTCATCAGAAAAATCATATCGATCTTCTTTCACAGTCTTTAATGCAATGAACTTAGCTTTTCTTGTTTGAGGAAGTAAGGACTCATATGTTTGCAAAGAGTTGACCAGTTCTTCAACCTTTATAACATCCAAATCCTTACTTTTCTCAATAGCAGTAACTTTTGGGTGAAATTTTTCAGGCAAGGATCTTAAATATTTCTCACGACTCTTGAATCTTCCACCTTCTTACCAGATTAAACCTGGAATTCATAATATCATTAAGTTTAGCATAAAAATCATTAAAACTTTCATCTTTCAACATTTTAATCTCTTTAAATTTTGAGGTTAGCATCTGCAATTTTAAAATTTTTATTATTTTTGTACCTTCATGTGTAACCTCCAAAATATCTCAAATATTATGAAAATTCTCCAAGAAAAACTCTCACCAAAATATGCACTGGAAAGTGCTCTAGAAAATATCAAGAACTAAATCTTTACATATCTTAACCAATAGGATCCCTTAAATAAACAATCTGAAAGCAATTTGAATTGCAGTAGGATTCTATTGACAGAGTGACTCTGTTGAGAGGGACTCTTCTGACGGGATGCTGACACCTGGCACTTAATCTTCTCAACAATAGCAGTTTCCCATTCAAACTCTTCTCTAGATAATTACAGAACCATTTGGACTCAATTTCCACACTCTTGACTTGTCTAAAACACTTTCTAATAACTTTTAGATAAACTCAAAATAGTTATAGATAAATTCAAAGTATTTTACATTCATTCAAATTACAAAACTAAAAATAAGATGAAGTTTATCACCTTAGTCACCTAGTCCTATCCAAACTTATCAACTTAGTCACCTAGTCCTAACTAAACTCTTGCATCTACATATTCTTTACACTCCCTCTTTCGTGTGGGCTAGACTCCTTGTCGATGAGTGAGCCCAATACCTAGAATATATAACTAATATGGGTAGAGTGTTGAGTTAGGGTTTGAATTCAAGACATCTATTGTGATATCATGTGAAATCACCACTGTCCCAAAAGTTTAAATTAATAGGAAAATGTAAGTTTTTATTATTTTCTAATTAATTACAAATAAAATCTATACAATCTATATAATTTTGATTAAACATACATCCATAAATGTGTAGCATGCAAAAGCTATGTGTTTGGGCGAACTCCCTAAACCATTATTAAAAGGAAAATGCTACTTACCCCCTCAATGTTACTGTTCAAAGTTACTGCTCGAGTATTTTAATTTTTTGACTTAGTGATTAAGGAAGTGACTATTAGTAAAGTTGTATATTTTTTTAATGATTAAATATATTAAAAAAATATTGAAAAAAAAGAAAAAAAAATTAGAACAACAAATACACATTCCATATTATATATTAATGTGGCATGATTAATTTGATTTGTAAGATAAATTTAAGGACTTAGATCTTGTAAATCAAATCTCATCACATAAGTGATGTGAATAGTATATTTTTCACACCGACTTACATGTAGATGCTCGAAGGATTCTAAAAGCCTATACCTAAGTTTAACAAGGGATTAAAGATGTGTGGTTGGAGGATACTTGGGATAGGGATAGACTAGTTGAATTGGTGGGGGAAACAAAAGTTGATGAAATAATTCTGTCTATTGTAGCGGGTAAGGAGGGGAAGGATTCATTAATTTGGATGCCTAATAGTTATGGTCGGTTTTCAATAGCTAGTGCTTGGGATGTTATTCATATTAAGGCTCGAGTGGTGCAGGGTATGGATTGGATTTGGCATGGCCTCTTGCCGAAAAAGATATCTATATGTAGTTGGAAGGCTAGATTTAACTATCTACCGTTTGATGATAAAATACAATCGGTGGGAATTTCGATGGCTTCTAAGCGTGATTGCTGCAGTTCGGGCCAACTGGAAACTATTGATCATATGTTCAGTAGAGGCGATGTTACATCTATGGTCTGGATGTTTGCTGAGGTTGTGCTGGGTGTCCCTCATTTGCAAGCATTCCGTTGGAGGTCCTGTATGGCTCACTAGTTTGTCTATGCCAAGAAGTTTTCTTTGCGTGGAATGCTGATTGGTCTCCTGCCTAGTGTGATTACTTGGTGACTATAGTTGTGTAGGTGTATAGCTCGGACGGAGGGTCGTTTGGAAATGGTGGACAATATTTGGTTGGCTGTAAAGGAGTGCTTGAGGAACATAGTGGTTCAGATTAATAAAACTTTGTCAATCTCTAATTTTGACCGATAAATGCTACAGGCTTTAGAGGTTCCTTTTTGAGATTTATCTGCTAGTGTTCCTTGAACTGTGGAAAAGGCTATTGGAGGGTCGTGTAAAACTCAATGTGGCTCGGAGTTGTAGGGGAAATCCTAACAATTGTGGGGGAGGGAGTGTAATCCGGGATTGCAATGGATGTTTCATTGCTGCATTCTCACCATTGTTTGGGCACGGTACCAATAATCAAGCTGAGATGAGAGCTCTACTTGCAGGGATAGAGTTGTGCAAAGATTTTGGCTTTGTTCATATTGATATTGAGTTTGATTCAAAAATTTTTGTTGATTGGTTTAAGGCTAGACAATGCACAGTCTGGTACCTATTAGACTATAGGGATTCAGTTCTTCAGTCACTTGCTGGTATTGATTTTTCTATAGCTCATTAATATAGTGAGGGGAACTTGGCTGCAGATTTTTGACAACATGTGGGGAGGAAGGGTTAACAAGGAGGTTTGAGGGTTTTGATTTACTTCCCAGTACCTTGAGAGGTATGATTCGGATGGATAGATTGGGTTTGCCGAACATTCGACATTAGTGGTTGTTATTATTTCATTGGTATTTTGTTTGATCAACACCAAACTAATAAACCAACCAATTAAACAATAAAACAAAACGTTCGGAGGTGCCGTCCTCCTTCTAAAAAAAAAAAAAACCCCAAATTCCATTTTCGCATACGTAAGATCTCTGCCAAAATATCAAATAATACCATTTTGTTCAAATTCTCCATCAAGTCTTAACAATTCATATCAAATTAAGTATTTTTATTCAAATAAAAATGAACCCACAATGAGTCAATGACCTTGGTATTAGTACGGAAAGATCCAACCAAATGGATGTGGGGTTAGGGGATAACAGAGGCAAGAAGGCATAAGTTCAAAATATATCCAAACTTTTTACTTGCTTTTATGCCAAAAATGATTTTTAGTTATATAACTCAAAAACATTTTTGTTATATCTACATTTTTTTTATTAAAAAAATCGCTATAAAGCATGTACTGCTTAGGTGTACATTAGAGAATATGCTTGAGTGGACAACAGTACATGATTTCCTAATAATTTTTTCCGTCTCTCACTGCTTATTGTTTCATCGTTAACTAACAAAGATTTTTATGGACATTCTTGCAGGAGACTATTTTGTTTTGAGGAAAGCAAGATAAAGCTATATAACCCATGCACGAAGCAGTACGGACCTTCCAGAGTGCGAGCAAGAGGAGGGGCCGGCCATTTACTAGAGGAAAGTATTCTTTTTGTTTTTTTTCGCATAAGTGAAACAAAAGATAATGCTTAAATTGTGAATAACAACAAAACATTTAAAGCCGGAACCACCAAGAAACGAAAAGTTATATATCTTGAAGCAACCGCCAGATAATTAATTTACATGAGTGATCTTAAACAAGAATATTACAACATAAAGTTTATTAATAGATCGAAGTGCTTAAGAGACGGCAAAACACCAATGATTTCCTATTCTTTTTTTGTTGTTTTCCATTTCAAGCTGGCTCTAGCAGGCTGTCTATATTTTCTTTTTCTCCTCAAACATTGTTTAACTCCAAAAGAACTCAATAGCATGGAAGTTATATATCTGTTCGATCTTCTTCCAAAATCTCTTTTTAATAACATGATTAATTTGGCGACAATAACTAAAACTTTAAAATAGTTAAAGATGGAGTTTAGCTGCCGAAGCTACACAATGTGCACAAGGGAGAGACATAACAAGTTTCAATGCATCTTCTATAAATACTTCACACATTTAGTTTGAAATTGAGGCCATTAGCTTTAACACTTAGGTTCATCTAAGTTAACACAAATGGCCAAGGCAGGGTTAATACATGTTCTTCTGTGCCCATTATTGCTTGTAGCTCTTCTGCAGAGCTGCCATGGCCAGGAAAGACAGGTAGATTGGTTTTATTAGCTTATTTATTAGATTTTGAATGTAGAAACCAAGTCAACATGAGATCATCGTATTCAAGTCTTTTGTGTTACTTTTAGGTCCACATTGTCTACATGGGAGAATTGCCTCAGGGAGATTTTTCTGTTGCATCAGCGCACCATTCCATGCTAGAAGGAGTACTCGGAAGGTTACTTCTTACATGCTTTATTTTGCACAACTTTTGTAGTTAGTTAACGCTGTATGCTTGTACAGATAGTTATAAGAGCTTAATTCTAATGGTACTTCAGAACCATATGGGTTAAAAAACAACGAGTAGTCGATTGTCGAAGCTTATATGTAGGTTGCTAAGGTCAGGAGTGCCTATACAATCTTGAGCTGCCAAGTGCGAGCACTGTGACGCTTTTAGCATGTGTTCTTTGGTCCTTCTAATCATAATAATTGCTATATTATTGAAGATAAATGCATGCTAGATACACCTGTACGATATGCAAATCCAGTCCTCTCTGGTTTTTGAAAAAATGTGGAATCTATTCTTTTCACATGGATCTCATATTTGCTTTAATTTTTTTTTTTTTATAGGAAGTTTATGAAGCTTACACACCTTAGATTGTAAAAATCATTTCAAAAAAAAAAAAAAAAAAATTAAAAAAAAAAAAAAAAAAATTAAAAAAAAAAAAAAAAAAATTAAAAAAAAAAAAAAAAAAATTAAAAAAAAAAAAAAAAAAATTAAAAAAAAAAAAAAAAAAGAATTAACAAAACAAAATTACACTAGAGGATATATATCAGTATTCCCAGCTTGTACCAACCGGGAATAACTTTTACTTTTTGAATTATAACAAGCATATACCTTTTTCCCAATTGCAGTACTTCATCTGCCAAAGAGTCACTAATCTACAGTTATGGGAAGAGTTTTAATGGGTTTGTCGCTAAATTAACTGATGATGAAGTTGCAAAGTTGTCAGGTGAGAATGCAAACAAGTCGCAAGGAATAAAATCATGTTAACAGTATGTTATGGGCTAAACGCAACTGATCAATGTTTGCAGAAATGGAAGGTGTAATTTCAGTTTTTCCAAACCATAAACTAAAGCTTCACACTACAAGGTCATGGGACTTCATGGGTGTCACAAAGGCCAAACGCGGAAGCCCTCAAGAAGGAGATGTCATTATTGGGCTCCTAGACACAGGCCAGTTTTTCTATTGAGATCGAAACAGTTGCCACCAATATGATTTACGTCAATAACCAACGTACTTTATGTTTCAATAATGTGAAGTGTTTTCTTCACGTCTTTTGTGGTGCAGGAATCTGGCCAGAATCTGAGAGCTTCAGTGATGAAGGACTCAGCCCTCCACCCAGTAAATGGAAGGGTGAGTGCCAAGGTGCCAACTTCACCTGCAACAAGTAAGCTCTCTTTCTCCTCTTGTGTACTTAATCGAGCTTTAATTGGGCCTAAGCACCATTAGTGAAAATTAACAAAAGAGATCATGGAAAACGTTTTCAAACCTTTTTAGGACTGCATTCACATACCATTATGAAGATTGTGTAGTACTTATAGCAGACAACCAACAACGGAAAAGGGAACCATACTCATACTGATAGTGACAAATGCAATATATATATAGTCGATGCATGCACCGCAAGATCATCTTAGTTTGTTAAAATGTCATTCATCTAAGTTAGAAGCTCACGAAGATTTCTTAAACTCACAGCAAGATCATTGGAGCACGTTACTACAATAGTGACAACTCCTTCGACAGTACTGACTTTAAATCTCCAAGGGACTCTGAGGGTCATGGCACCCATACTTCCTCAACCGCTGCAGGAAGGGAGGTAGTTGGAGCGAGTTACTTTGGGCTAGCTGAAGGAACTGCAACAGGTGGAGTTCCTGGGGCAAGGATTGCCGTGTATAAAGTTTGCTGGTCATTCGGATGTTCTTCGGCAGATATCCTGGCAGGATTTGATGATGCAATAGCAGATGGAGTTGACGTTATTTCAGTGTCCCTTGGTTCTGACTTTCCTGGGCAATATTTTGAAGACCCAATTGCAATTGGATCTTTCCACGCCATGAGAAAAGGCATTTTGACCTCAGCTTCTGCTGGAAACTCAGGGCCTTTTCCGTCAACTGTCAGCAATTTCGCACCTTGGATACAAACTGTTGCTGCCAGCACCATTGACCGAAAATTTGTTGCCCAAGTTGCGCTTGGCAACGGACAAGTCTACACGGTGAGTTTTCCTATATATGGTATTGAAGTTGTTTAATTCAAAAGAGCAATCCTCACTAATACCATGCATACTAATCCTTTGAACGATATAATGAAGGGCCTCTCCATTAATAGTTTTGATCTCAATGGAAAATCATTTCCCTTGATTTGGGGTGGAGGTGCTGTAAATTACTCAGCAGGAGCTGATACAACAATTTCGAAATTTTGCTTTCCTGGTGCACTAAATTCACACAAAGTTCAAGGAAATATCGTCTTATGTGAAACTATCGATGGTGGCCCGGCCGGCATTTTAATAGCCAGCACCGGCGTTTCAACAGCCAATGGTGTGGGAACCATTATGGCTGCAGACTCATCCATCAATGATTTTGCCTTTAGCTACTCATTCCCAGCAACAGTAATCAGCATAGAAGATGGCCTCAAAGTTTTGGACTACATCAAATCAACAGAGTATATAAATTTCTAAACTAATTAAATCTCTCCTTAAATAGAATCATAACTTCTAGATTCTCTACACCATACTAATGAAATTATGCAAACCCTTGATAGAAACCCAATCGCAACTATTTTAGTTGGCGAGACATGGAAGGACGTCATGGCACCATACGTTGTATCGTTTTCTTCCAGAGGACCAAATCCCATCACCCCAGACATTCTCAAGGTGATTGATGGATTTAATACCTAATGTACTAAGTATTTTGCACCTTTCATTTTGAGAACTCGCATTGATATGCCAACAATCTTGTCTAAATGATTTGTAGCCGGATCTCACTGCCCCTGGAGTGGACATTCTTGCTGCTTGGTCTCCCGTGGCACCACCTTCCATTGACTCTGAGGACACCAGGAGTGTTAAATTTAACATAATTTCTGGCACATCCATGTCTTGCCCTCAAGCTAGTGGAGCAGCTGCTTATGTTAAGGCTGTCCATCCAAACTGGTCCCCTGCCGCCATTAAATCTGCCCTCATGACCACAGGTGAAGTATTAAATAACTTGAGTTCATTCTAGAAAAATGACTAATTCGTATCATAAATATAGGAAAAACACCTAATTTCTACAACAGACAGACTCAACAGACCTTCTTTCTACTGATTGGTTGGAACTTAAGCGTTATTGGCAAATAGCAAAACTAGTTACATTGGTGTGGTCTTCATTTGATGAGACCGAGCTTGTTAGATTTCTCTAAACATATTTTTCTCATGAACAGCTTACATCGTGGACCCAAAGAAGCATGAAGACCTTGAATTTGCCTATGGATCAGGTCATATCAACCCATTGAAAGCCATAGACCCAGGGCTCATCTATGATGCATCTGAGGCAGACTACATTGACTTCCTCTGTAAGCAGGGCTACAATACCACCACGCTAAAACTCATCACAGGAGACAACAGTAGTTTCTGCACCACCACAGTGCCTGGAAGAGCTTGGAGCCTCAATTATCCCTCATTCTCCATAGCCGTGGAAGATGGTTTGCCAATTAGAGCTGTGTTTAGTAGAACAGTCACCAACGTTGGCCCACCAAACTCGACCTACACTCTCAGTTGGTACATGCCTTCCTCTCTTACCGTTAGAGTGGAACCATCTGTCCTGTCATTCACTGCCACTGGAGAGAAAAAGTCGTTTACTGTGACAGTCTATCGCCCAAATATTGAACAGCAGCCGATCACATCAGGGGCTATTACGTGGACTTATGGGGTTCATGTGGTGAGAAGCCCACTTGTGGTTTACACAATTCTCCCTGGTTCTTCATTATCCTTCTCCACGTCTCAAAATAAACCAAATTTCAAAGGTTCCTCCATGTATCACAATAATGGGATACTTGGCGGCCACAAGGAATAAATTGCTCTCGGGTTCTGTATTCTCCTTCTCCACATCTAAAACAAAGCCATATTTCAAAGGTTCCTCCATGTATAAGAATGGATACTTGGCCACAAATAATTGAACCTATATAATTTTTAGTTTAGCATTTGTTAGCATGTAAGATGGCTTTTCAGATTTGTATTGCATTCACAAGATTGAAATGATGGTCTAATAAAACCAACGAATGTTCTTGGCAACTCTCTCTCTCTCTCTCTCTCTCTCTCTCTGATCTCTCCCTCTCTCTGATTCAAGTTTCTGCCATAATATTGCTGACTTTGCTACACTTCAATTGCAATAACTAAATGTGCCTAGATGACACTCTTGCATCGTTTCAAGCGATAAAGAGAACAATTAATACAGGTGTATCTAGAAACCATCCATAATTCAAGTATCCCATCTGCTCAAGTTGCATGTACACATGACACAAACAAAAATATCTTGCATGCTAATTAATTACAAACAAAACCTTCAGGATCTAGATAATTTGCTTAAACACAGATTCACATGCTACACATGTATAGCTGTCATGTGTTTGATGAGAAATTCCTAAACCATTATGGAAAGGCCAGATCTGAGATTATCACGTTATAAGGTCGTAGTGAACCCACAATGTTTTCCATCTTCGCATATAAAAGATCTAATGCTAACGTCCACTACAAGAAAAATAAGCTTTTGAGACTAATTTATTGCAACCAAAAGACTGAATTGTGTTTGTAACTAATTCAGTCTTTTGGTTGCAATAAATTAGTCGCAAAAGCTTATTTTTCTTGTAGGGCGTATCTAATAATACCATTTTGCGGAGATCCTTTGAAGAGTCTTAACAAATCACATCAGATTTATTTATTTTGTTCAAAGACAAATGAAAGCCACAATGATAAAATCTTCATGCTGATTTTTTTTTTTTCCCCACTATACTAAGGTTTTTTCTATTTTCAGCCGCTTAAGGGATTCTACGTAAGGCTTCATGGTAGCCACGGAAGCCAACGTAGGTCAACTGTCATTCGTTGACCATGTTTCGGCAATGCCACAACCCCTTCCTGAGTTGATAGTAGCACCTCGCGTGCCGAAGTGCATGGATGGTGAATTGTTTTTTCAGTTCTCAAAGGATGAGATCAATCGTTTAGCCAAACCTTATAGGTTCTCTATCATTTTGAAATTTCTACGGCAACGTCCCTCCTCGGATGCCATTAGAGCGTTCATTCACAACCGTTGGGGCCTTGCTGGTACTCTAGTTGCTTTGACTATGAGGCGTCCTAGGAATGTATTTATCCGTATGTCTTCAGAGGCCAATTTCTTGAAAGCTCTATCTTATCAAGCATGTGAGGTTGATGGTGTGCCTTATCGGGCTTTCCACTGGACTCCTGATTCAATGAGGATGAAGAACCTTCATGTGTCCCCGTCTAGATCCTGTTGCCAGGTTTGCCTCCCAACTTTTATCATGAATCCTTTTAAGAATCTAACGGCTCCCGTAGGAATATTTATTTGGCGGGACAATCCGACTCGATGTGCTACTCGTACTGATGGTGCCCGATTATGTGTGGAAATGGATGTAGCCAAGGAGCCCCTTTCTTCTTTCTGGATTGGAGCCCCAGGGTTGGCGTCCATTAGAAAGCAAGAAATTGTGTATGAAACCCTCCCAACGTTTTGTTGTAAGTGCAAGGTGCAGGGGCATAACTCAAGGACCTGTTGATCTGGCAAATCTTTGAATGGGGAAAAAGTCTGGGTTTGGAAACAAGGACCAGTTGTTGGTGCGGTGACAAATGAAATGCAGAATAGTATTGATGTTGCGAAGCAACCTATTAAGGATAGAAGTGATGTTGTGGTAAGATTGTCTGAGGACCCAGGTATAGGGAGTTCATCCCCCCCTGTTCAGGAAGAAAATTTGGAAGGGGTTAATGTAATTGGAGTTGCAGCGGGTAATGAGCGTATCGAAGAGGAGTATAATCCATTGGACTTTCAGAGTCCGAATGCGGTTCTAAATTCCAAACTTGTCATCCTTGAGGAGGTTGGGATCGAAATTGTGGGTGGATGACACGAGCTTGATGATTGATAGGAATGATATTTCTCAGAAAGTTGATGATGATCCACCAAATAAGGATTTCTTTCTTCTAGAAGAGGCGATTGCTTCAGACCCGAAACCTGAAGTTCATCCTGAGGTTCTTCCGTAGGACAAAGATTATCAAACTGAAACAGAGGGAGGTGTGAAGAAGAAGAAATATAATAAAAAATAGTTTGTGAAAGCTAGGAGCTCTACTCGGGTTTTTACCTGATCGTCTATTTTTGGGGGTTTTTATATTTCACAAACCGGTCGGAATCGATCTGGTTTCGGTTTTGAGATTTTTCAGATTGGACCGGACCTGTTGATAAAATATATATAAAAAATAATATTTTATATATAAGTTTTATATAAAATTAAAATTATACAAAATATTATATATATTAATATAATTATATATCATATATGAAATAATTTCATATTATAATTTATAAATTATAACATAAAATGTTAATCTTAAATATGAACATTTGTAATTTGTTTAATCATATGTTATTAATATAATTATATATAAAATAATGTTATTATAAAATAAAAGTTTAATCTTAAAAATGAAAATGTAATTGATCATGTATTATATAGCTATACTAATATATAGGTTAGAACTAATACTAATATATACTAATAGTCTAATATTAATACTATTAATCTAATATTATACTAATATCAAATTTACATTTTAAAAATTGAAAAAGGGGACCAGACAGGACCGGAAACCAATAAAACAGGAAGTACTGGTTTAGGAGGGTAATTTGTGCGTAATCAATTTTGAAAAATACAAAACTGTCCTACCGGTTCGGTCCAAGATTTTGTCCAAAACTGGACCAGATCGGACCGATTACACCCCTAGTCTCTTTTGTCTTAATGACTAGTCCCATATTTGCATGGACTATAAGGGGGATTGGGACTTCTAGGGGCCGTTTAGAGAAGTTAATTGCTAGTTTTAAGTCAAAGATAGTTGCATTGATGGAATCGTTTCAGAGTTTTGACAAAGCACAAGGGTTGATGAGGTCTTTGCATTTTGATTATGTTATTTCTAATGAAGAACTTGGTGGTAAAATCTGGGTTTTCTGGAGTAAAGAAATGGATGTTCAGATTAGTCGAATGGGAACGCAGTTTATTTCGATGCTAGTAAGGGAGGGGTTACAACATTTTTTTTTTTAGTTTTATTTATGTGAAGTGTAATATGTATTAACGGCAAGCATTATGGGATTAGCTTAGTCCTCATAGTACTGATTCGGAACTGTGTTTATTTGTTGAAAATTTCAATATTATATTGTATGATTCAGAAAGGAAGGTGGGAGGCCAATACCACGTGATGCTATGGATGATTCTAATTCTTGGATTCACCAAGGTGGTTTGATTTAGATGAATACCAAGGATAGAAATTTTACTTGGTGTAATGGTCAAAGTGGTCTCTCTAGAAATTGGGCAAAGCTAGACCGTGTGTTCTTGGATGCAACTTTGATGTCTAAATTTCCTGATGCTATCTGTTTGTATTTTTCGAGGTCTACCTCAGATCATTGTCCGATGTTAATTGAGTTTACGTCTGATCCTTTTTCATATGGCCCTTCACCCTCCGGTTCCAATAGATGTAGGTTGACCATCCAAATTTTATGGAATGCGTAAGGAAGGTTTGGCAAAAACCTATTGTAGGTGTGGGTCTTATGAAGCTAGCTAATAAACTTAAGAAAGTTAAGGTGGCGTTGCATTAATGGAATAAGGTGGATTTTGGGAGAACTAATGTGAAGATTGCTCAGCTTGAAGATCAAGTTGAGGGGTTAGAAAGAAGACTACAAAGTGGTTGGGATGAAGATGCTAATTGGGAGATACTTTTGTCAACTGTGGAATTGGCTACTTGGAGGCGCAGGGAGGATACAAGACTAGCACAAATGGCAAAAGTTGAAATGGCAGGTTGAAGGGGACCGTAATTCTAAATTCTTTCATGTGTGTTTGGCCAACAAAAGGCACAAAAGAGTCATGTAAATGCAACCTTCAAATGGAGCTATTTTTTGTCGGCATAAGCTTTTCATCATGGGGCTGTGAATTATTTTTCAAATTTCCTTCAAGAGGTATCGCCTAGAGAACTTTCGGATCTCTCTTATTTGATTTCACCTGTTATTTCGAAAGATGAGTGTGCTTGTCTTTATGGTATTCCTTCTATGGAGGAAGTGGTTACTGCTCTCTCTTCTATCCCGGTGTATATTACACTGGGGCCGGATGGCTTTGGATCGGGATTCTTTAAGAGTTGCTGGGAGGTGGTGAAGTTGGATGTCTTGGAAGATATTTTGGAGTTATTATTATTATTATTATTTTTTGTTTTATCTTTAAACAGTTGCCAAGATTTTTTGTGACATCATTGTTATATTGATCTCAAAGGTGGATGTACCTACAAGATTTGATAAGTTTAGACCAATTAGCCTATGCTTGGTGTTTTATAAAATTTGCTCCAAAATTATTGTTAATCATTTGACAGGTTCTCTTTCGAAGATGATTTCGATGGAACAAGGTGCATTTATTCCTGGGAGGAGCATATTTGAGAATATCAGTCTTATACAGGAAATTGTGCAATACATTAATAAGAAGTCTCATGGTGGGAATATCTTGCTTAAAGTGGATATGGCTAAGGCGTGGTTGATTAGAAATTTTTGTTGAAGGTTCTTCAGTGTTTCGAATTTTCTTCTCAAGTTTGTGCTCTAATGCGGGCTTGTATCTCGACTCTTTGGTATTCAATTATGATGAACGAAACCACAAAAGATTTTTTCAAGGAGGCCGTGGGTTGCGCCAGGAAGATCCTCCCTCCCCTTATCTTTTTATTATTTTACAAGAGGTACTATCTAGACTTCTCAAGCCAAGTGTGATGGAAAAGAGATTTGGACAGTTCTCATAGACTAGAGGTACGACTCTCATTTCTCATCTTATATATGTTGATGATGTGGTAATTTTTACTAATGGCAGCATGAGTTCAATCCGGAAACTCTTAGCCATGTTGAATAAGTATGAGAATTGGTCTGGCTAGCATGTCAACAAAGACAAAACAACTATGTTTTTTTCTCAAAAAATCCCTATGATTTGCAAGAGAGATCTCAAACGAATGATGGGATTTTTGGAAGGATCTTTTCCTTTCAAATATTTAGGGGCTCCTATTATCTTTGGGAGACTAAAATATAAGCATTTGGAGGAGATGGCGACTAAAGTCTGTAATAAAGTAAGTGGATGGAAGATGAAGCTCCTTTTGTCGGGAGGAAGACTTATTTTTTTAAGGCATGTTCTTTTGAGCATGGCTTTACATTTGTTTGTTGTTTTATAGGTTCCTCAATCCATCATCAAATCTTTTTGGGGAGAGGTGAATGGCAAAGGGAAGAAAAAATGGGTGGCAAGGCATAACATTTGTACACCGATTGAGGAATGAGGCTTGGGTTTGAGAAAACTTGATGATATGCAACATGCTCTACACTTGAGGTTTGTTTGGAATTTAATTCTAGGTAATTCTTTATGGGCAAAATATTTTAAGGAGAAATATGTGGGTTATAAGCCTTTGACTCTCATTGATATGAATAAGGGTACATGGTTTTGGAAAATGATTGTAAAATGTTTTCCTGTTGTACTTAATAATTCAAAGTGGTGTGTTAAGGAGGGGAATATTTTCTTTTGGTACGATAAATGGAGGGATTGTGGGCCACTAATTGATGATATTCAACTTATGGGTCGACCTTTGCTTAGAGTAAAGGATTGCAAGTTGTCTAATAGTTGGGATGTGGATCTGTTGTTTAGTTTGGTGGGACAGAATAATGTGGATGACATTTTGGAGGCTTTAGCAGTTTGCAATAGGGGGTCGGATGTCATGATTTGGACAAAAAATGAGAATAAATGCTTCTCTAGAAAATCAACTTGGGATTGTATTCACATAAAGGACTCTAGTCTTGAATGACATTCATGGTTTTGGCATAAGTTGCTTCCTTTGAAAATTTCTATCTCTATGTGGAAGGCATGGAATATGGCTTTGAGTGTGGATGATAGTTTTCATTGCATTGGTGTCCCTATTGTTTCTCATTGTGACTGTTGTGGTGAGCGTAATTATGAAGATCAAAACCATGTTCTCTTTGTAGGGGCTTTTGCTGCTAAGGTATGACGATTTTGTGGGGCAATATTTGGTTTTCTTTTTGGTTGAAATTTGAAGGCAATGGTAACTACATGGTTTCACCATGCATCGAACTGCTCTCAAGTGGGGATACTTGTGGGGATTTTACTTGTGATACTTACTTGGCACCTTTGGAGTAGAAGATGTGTTGCCTGTCGTGTTGAATCATTTGATACTTTTTGGCATTCTATTCAACATTGGATGGAGCGGTTGAGTCATGATATTCTACGGTTTCAAAATTATCTAAGTTTGATATGTAGGTTCTTCAGTTGCTGCAACTTTGGCCCGAGGTCCTTCCAACTCGCCGATGCAAATTTGTACCATGGAATAAACCAGCAAATGGATGGAGTAAACCAGGTTCCTTCGGTGTTGGTGGTGTTATTAGAGATGATCCTGGAGAATTGTTACATGCTTTTGCTTCTCCCAAAGGTGTTGGATTGAATAACAAAGTGAAATTGCTAGCTCTTTTGCAGGGTCTTAAGGTTTGTAAAAGTCTGGAGATTGGTTTTGTGGAGATTGAACTGGACTCTTTGGTGGTGTTGGTGGAAGAGTAGGAGTTGTGGGGTGTGGTACTTGGAGGATTTTTGGGAGGAAATCATGGTCGTCATAGATACTTTGGTTTGTTATGCGCAACATATTTTTAGAGAGGGAAATAAGGTGGCAGATTGGTTGGCTAAGAATGGTGTAGCTATTCTTGATATGGCACGGCATAGATGTGACGATGTGCCTCAGGTGCTGAGGTGCTTAATTTGAATGGATAAGTTTGGTATGCCTTCATTGCATATCAAATCGAGTTTGATCTTGCTACTTTGTTTTATTTTGTTTGGCCCTATGTTTTATTTGGTTTCTAGTCTATTGTAGTTTTGTTCATTCCTAATGGAAAAAGATAATAGTGAGGGTGGAAATTTTTTGGATGCCTGGGTTTGGCTATTATTATTATTATTTGTTTATTTGTATTCTCAAAGTGTCGTTTTGTAATCACGATTTTTCTCCATCACAAGTGAGGGCTATAAATAAAATTGGGGTACTTCCCTTTTCTTAAAAAGAGGAAAAAAGAATAAAAGGTAGGAGCACAACTATATATAAGCCTTGAAAGTTCCCTTTGGACTACAACACATAGAGCCCTTAAATTATAATCATGGTGCGAGAGAGGAGGAAGAAAAGAAAGGCATCCGTACCACTACAAATAACTCGTCGTTTCATAGATGGATGACTCTAAGCAGTGAGGCCAGAAGTCGAACGTCCGCAAGTAGAAGAGGAACACTGTCGAGATGAAGAAAGCTATGAGAAGGCTGGACTCTAATGGCGAAAATGTTGAACCACGATGGCATGACCATAGACCAACATTGGGAGAAATGAATGGTCAAGGAACAAGATGAACAAGAAAAGGGCAAGGGTGGAGATTCACCAATCTCCTGCAATGCCAAATCTATGGGATGAGCTAGGATATGAGAGAACAATACTGATGGGTGCACCAAAAGCAACTGATAGAGGTGGCTAGAGGAGGAAGCTCTTATCCCAGTCATACATGATCATGGTCCGATGATAGATCGAGGTGAGGGTAAGTCTTTATGTCAAGCGGTGTCAATAGAGAACACCCCCTGCCTCATGGGCATCCTTTAGAATGTCATGTCGAGGGATGGTCCTCATTGAATTTCGAGGACGAAATTCCTAAAAAGGAGGGAAGGATGTTACGACTGCACCAACACAAAGTGGAGAGACCACCTTCCAAGGACAAAGGGAAGATGAAGAAGTGAGCCTTTCCTTGGCAAGGTGGAAGATGGTTGCTTGGGTAAAGGGTGAGTTACAAGCAAGAGGCAAGAAATAGTAAAGGACAAGACTGATATGGACATAAGGGCTTTCTGGGATAACACCAAAATGCTCAGAAAGTGTTAGTGTCATAATCAGAGGCCCATACTCCTCCTTACAGGACATATCTGGAGTGAGTATGATGGATAAAAGGTTACGACTCTGAAGGCCATATCGTCTGAACTTAGAGGTATGGTCCAGGCCATATCGACTGCAGATTGGACTCAAGACAAGCTACAGGAGTATACTTACCTTGTTCCATCAATCTATCTCTATTATCTAGCAAATGGACGATTGAGATCAAAGGGCTCCTTTTGAAGCATGCTAGGAGTCATGAGTACGTCAGAAGTACACCTGATGATCCCGCCCTTTAAAAGGGATTGGACAAGGGAAAAAATCTCACTTTTGAGATTGTAAATATTTGAGCTTTTTTGAAGATGGTATTGGAAGAAAGCAAGTGGCTTCAAAGGGAGCGACGGTTGTAAGATTGTGGGTATGTTGTAAGATTTGGCCTTGCATATTCTGTAATTTTCCCCTCTGTTATTTATTGAAATAAAATATATCTCAGTGTTTATAAATTATCTTTACATTGTGATTTTAGATGATGAGCTTGAATGTATCTGGTTGATGGCGTTTGTAATTTTTGGTTAAGTGAGTCTTATCGTGAGTCAATCATTATACATGGGTAAATGAGTCCTCGCACCATTCCTACGACACGTTGCCATGAGTCTAATATGGGTATAGAGAGTCCCCATGATGATCGAGATGGAACACTTTCGTATTGACCTCACTTGATAGATGGGTAGAGAGATTCCCTGGACGTATCATGTGTGGTGTGTTCAAGTTGACTAACAAGGTAGAGAGATTCCCTTGGTTGATTCTGTGAGTTTTGGTGTGAGTGACTAGATTGAGTGATTCCCCATGTTGGATGATATGAAACTGATGAAATAGCTTGCACGTTGGCCAAGTTGAATGGTTCTTCAAGTTGAACAATGGAGTGAGTCCTTTTTGGGTATTTATATGATGAGATATGATGAGTTTCACGTGTTTGATAAGAGGGCGGTTTCTCATGTGTCAAATTCACTGGTCATGCAATATATTGGCACCTCTAGCTTCTGCAATTCCATTTTTATTCATGACACGGTTGCAATACATCCCCCATTAATTCCAATTAAGCAATTCCAAATCAAATTATGTTCAGATAGATGAGTTGTGAGAGATATAAACATTAAAAGGACTCATTCACCAACAACACCTTCTCACTTCGTCCCCAATCCCTTATCTCTTCTAAATAGACCTTTTTCTCCTATATCTAGACCTCATAAAGCCAAATGACTATCGTGTAGAAAGCCATTTTGAATTGCTCTAGAAAATAATAAGACATTTTGGAAAAATATTGAGTTTCTCAATTCGCGTTCGACTCGAGAAAAATAAAGATGTTAATTTGACAAGGACCAGGTGGCACCCCTGGCCCTCGCTTATGTTTTGCCATAAATCGCATCATCAGAGTTTGCAATGCTCAAGTTACACATCCCATAATGCTCATAATTTTTTTTTTTGTGCTCGTATGCTTATCATAATAGTATAGTGAATTCACATTGGAAAAGAGGTAAAAGGCATATATTTGATCTACAAAATTCAGTACTAGAGAAAAAAATTAAAACTTGAAACATGGCATCAAGTGCCATCCCCAAGTCACTAATGTACGAGATCCATAGCAACCAACGTTATTATAAACCATAAACTATTCCAGACATTCCAGCAAACCTGATACAAAAATATAAACATCTAAAAGGATGGCCTTAACTAGAAAAGACCCCATTTTCACACTGTAGGTAACATTGGATCGTCTTGCTCGTAAGCACCCTCGCCTCCCAAGTGTGCAACAAAGCCTACTGTTTTGAGGATTGAAATCGTAATGGGACTACTATGGTGAGATTACAAGAATCTGAATAAGTTAAATCAATGAAAAGTCATATGAATGCTTGTCATGACAGATGTTACACTGTAAAAGACGCAAGACTCCTGAGCAACAGATGCACAACTTTAAGTTGTGCTCGTATGCTTTCCATACTGGTATAGTGAATTTGCAGCTGAAAAGAGGTAAAAGACACATATTTGATAAAAACAATTTAGTACCAGAGAAAAGTTTAAAACTGCAAACATGGCATCAAGTGCTATCCCTAAGTCACCAACGTATGAGATCCATAACAACCAACGTTATTACAAACCATAAACTGTTCTTGACAGTCCACCAAATTTGACAACAATAAAAAATCTAAACGGATAGCCATAACGAGAACAAACCCCCTTTTTCACTCCTCAGGCTGCGTTGGGTCGTCCTGCTTGTAGGTACCCTCGTCGCCCAAGTCTGCAACAAAGCCTACTGTTCTGAGGATCGAAACTGTAGTGGGACTACTACAGTGAGATTACAAGAATCTCAGTAAGTTAAAATCAATGATAAGTAATATGAATGCTTGCAATGACAGTTGTTACATAGTAAAAGACATCAGAATCCCGAGCAACATATGCATAGCTTAAAGTAGTATAAATCCTGATCAACATATGCCAAAATTTAAAAGAAAAGCTAGAGAGGTCAACATCCTCCAGGTTTTCTAACATCCATGAAAACCAACATAACCATTTTCTAACTTAACCCGTGTGCCATGACCTCTACTTAAAATCCATATGCACGTTCTAGCTGCCTTCACCACACCGTGGGTAACGTCTGAGAATTACTTACGGCTTTGTGTGACCATCCTTCACCTTAACTGTGTTGAATAATAAACTTAATTTAGTATATGTTAGATGAACAGTTGTGTCTTTTGGTAGATTCATGAACTAGAGTGAAGGTTCATATTGAAAGAAGTGATTCATGTATTTGGGGTATTTATGTACTTGGGTGTTCGTGTATTAGGGAAGTTCATGTATTAGAGTAAATGTTAGGTGAATCTACATGCCTATAAATACCCATGTATACATTAGCACAAAGTGAGCAATCTGAGAAGTAATTCAGTTAGAGAAATTTCAGAAATAATATTTCCTCTCTTCCCTCTGGAATAGAATATTTGTTTCTCTTTTCCAACAAATTGGTATTAGAGCTACAATTTTCTACAATTCTCTTTTCCAACTCGTCGTTTCCGTTTCAATTTCTGCATTTCACAAACAGGAATTATGAGAATTGGTGCATTCGAATGAATGCTTTGCTTGGATCTCAAGATGCATGGGAGATTGTAGAAAAAGGTTATGAGAAGCTTAGAGATGAAGCTTCGTTGAGTCTTAATCAAAAAGAGGCTCTGCAAAGGTTGCATAAAAAAGGACCAATAAGCTCTCGCGCTCATCCATCAATGTTTGGAGAAGCAATGTTCAAGAAAGTGGCCAATTCCACTAATTCCAAGCAAGCATGAGAGATCTTACAAAACTCCTATCAAGGAGTTGATAAAGTGAAGAAGGTGTGGCTCCAAACGCTATGAGGTGAGTTTTTTTTAATGCAAGAATCTGAGACGATTAAGGATAATTTTTCAAAGTTGTTGGCCATTGTGAATCAAATGAGGAGATATGGAGAAAAGCTGGAGGATGCCCGGGTGGTTGAGAAGATTTTTCACTCGTGCATTCAAAGTTCAATTATATTGTGGTGGCTATCGAAGAGTCGAAAGGCTTGGAGACGATGATGGTTTATCAACTTATGGAATCTTGTTCGTATAAAAATATATCTGCAAGTGTACAGAATTGTAACAAGTAGTAAAGTGTTTTTAAGAAAATGGATATCGAACCATAGAGAATAATTATGCTATTGAGTATTGAAATTTACTAAATTAATTGCTATTTGGAAAACCAAAATTTGAAGAATGGATTATCTAAATTAAATTGAAGAAAATAGCATCAAAATTAAGATTTTAAAGATAATAAGAATAGGTCTAGAGGGTTTGACATCACCTAGCAAATCCCACACAATTTATTCTTCCTTGTTTTAGAATTTCAATTATCCCAAGCTGATGATAAAAATCCCTTAACTATTCAATATTTTCTCTTGAACAATACAAAAAATATCTTCAACTAATAACTCCATATCTCTATGTGAATTTAACTAATTGGAGACTCATTAAGTTCTTTGAATTTTTTTTAAAAATCACCTTAGTCGCAGTAAAGTATCTCTACTTTCACTCAACTAATGGTGTGTAATCCTAGAGCTTTAATCACAAATCACTTCTCGGTCTCATTGCAGTCCAAAAGATCGAACAATAGTTAGTTAGAAAATTGTAAGTATTAAGAATAAGGAATAAACACTCAATAATGGAAATATTGAAAATAAAATAACTTGGAATATAAATTGTGTGTTCAACGCTAGGCTACATCAAACCATTAGAAAATAGAACTAGTTCATAATGGAATTGAAAAGAAAAAGAATAAAACTGGTGTTTTTCGTTGAAGTCGGTTGATGAAGCATGCGGCTCTCGCCTCTGCCCTCCAATCCCGCCTTCTCGACAGAACACTTGAATAATAAATTATGGAACTCTAAACTCAGAAAACTCAAATTCACTCTCAAACTCCGAACCAACACCTATTCATCCCACAAGTCGAGATTAAATAGATGTCGAAATTCAAATATGGAAACAAGATAACTCAGCTATAATCTAGCCTAAAGATCTAGAAAATAGTTTCTAAAGATAAATATTAACATAAAAGAAATTATCCCAAGAATAACAGGATTATCTAAAATGGAAGATTAAGTGATATGCGGCTTGAATTGCGAAGCTCAAAACTCAGATTTGGTGGTCAGCAGTAAATTGATCTCGATTGGGAAGAATTGTCTTATCGAGTAGATGTCGTGTGCGCTGAATATAACTAGCATGAAGGTCACAAATGAATGGGGGTGGAGGTCACAAAGACCACACGACCCTCTCCTCGCCTATTGAGTGGAAAGCCTCCTGACCGGGATGAAAGACTCCTCTCGCAATTTCTAATTGTTGACCACGATGTCGTTTAGGTTGGTCTTTTAAGTTGGTCGTTTTACACCAGTCGCCCAATCTAACCGCCTAGAGCCTTGTCACCAAGTCTTTGCGCCTTCTGGTCACGAGTCTCCTCACCTACCGAGAGAAAAGTCTTCTCACCTTTGGGTGAGAGAAATCTCTTTGCCATCCATGGGACAAGGCTCCTCACCCAAATCTCATCGGCTTTCTTCAGATCTCGCTGCCTTTGAATCCGTAGTCTTTTCTTTTATACCAAAATGCTCTCTTTTTGCACTAAGTCTTCTCATTCCTTCAAATCCAAGAAAATAAATGAAAATATGTAAAATAAAATGACACTTTTCATAAATAAAAGACTGATAAAAATCACATTAAAATAATAGTTATTAAATACCTCCAAACTTAAGTTTTGCTCGCTCTCGAGCAAAGAAGAAAAGAAAGACAATTAAAACAAGTATTGGTTTGATTTATAAAACTTCTTGTCTTAAAGATTGTCTAAAGTCTATAATTCAAAGGAATCATTCAAGATCAATCGAGTCAAAAAGTTAACTCAAAACTCAATTCCACCGCATTATCCATCTCTACATTCATACATACCCATCATTCTCACTTCATCATTAGCTCCCCGGATAGTTTTATGCAAATAAGTAAATAAATAATGGATCTCTAAATACTCCATAGGCTTGCTTTTCAAATCACTCTTCACTAATGTAGAACATAAACTATCACCAATGATCAATAGGTCTTTATTAAGCTTGTAATGTAAGACTAGGGTGAGGGCTACAAAGAAAATGTAGGAGTCAAACAAAGTAAGAGAACTTAAGTTTGAACACCAACAGAACAAATAGAGCATTCTCACTTATAACACAAACATCGCTTCTTAATCCTTGTAAACGTCTCAACATACCTATCTTTATTGCACTTTCAAATATCTCTCTCTTTACGCCTCTACTCTTCACACCCCCAAACTTATAATTTTGATAATATTGTTATAATTAACTTTACTTGTAAACCTTCTACCTCTCTTATCATTCACGCTCTTGTGAGTCTGTGATTTTGTGTGAACTTAGTTCTCTTAAAAGGTAAGGAAAATAGTGCTTAAGCTCAAATAGGGTAGGGGATATAAGGTTTACAAGAAAGAAAAAAAATAAGGCCAAAATATATTTCAATAAAACTCAAAGGGGCGACTAGAGATGAAGATAATAAACAGGTAAGCTTGAAAGGTTCAATCGGTCCAAAGAATGCCTTAATCATTTCTCTGGTAATATTTTGCCTAGAATTTCACCTCGAGTGTAATCAAACAAGTTCTAGAGTAAGTTGAGACTATACAAATTCACATAAAATTTCTCTAGGTACTCAAAACAATTAATGATCATAAGAAGCATTCATTGAACATAGAAAATATTAAATTAAGTAAGATCAAGTAATGAATTAACAATTAGACTTGAGCAATGAGAATTTTTGCTTAAAATTATAATCAAATTCAATCATGTTCTTATCATAGATTTTTTATTCATCAAACCAAACTATTTTTATCATTATTATTATTATTATTTATTATTTTTATTTTAAAAAAATAATATCATTTTCCCCCAAACTTAAATATCACATTGTCCTCAATGGGAAAAGGGAAGAAAAACTAAAGCAAAGAATGAGAGAAGGTAAGAGATGTTCCCCTGATTGTTTCCAGTTTTACCAATTGAATATTTTCCTTGAAGGTGTAGCCGTGTACTACTTGGAGATCTCCTCGCCTCTTCGTTCTTGCAAGATGAAAGAAAAAGAATAATATTAAACAAAAAAAATAATAAAAGAGAATAATAAAAGAAAACTTGGGTTGCCTCCCAAAAGTGCTTGATTTAAAGTCTATAGCTAGATATTATCCTTTCATCATTTATCGCTGGTGAGATCGATGGAACACTTTTCCGAGTTAAAGTCCCCATCCATATAGGGTTTTAATATCTGCCCATTTACTTTAAATGTGTCTTTTTGTCTTGTGATGGACTTCAACTACCCCATAGAGAAAGACACGGGTCACCACAAACGGTCCCGACCACCGAGAGCTCAACTTTCTTAGGAAGAGTCGAAGTCTTGAGTTAAATAATAGAACTTTCTGCTTGACCTCGAATTTCCTTCTCAAAATATACTTATTGTGACATCTTTTAGTTTTATCTTTGTAAATCCGAGCATTCTCATAAGCATCATTGCGAAACTCATTCATCTCGTTGATCTGTAGTATCCTCTTCTCGCCAGCTGCTTGTAAATCAAATTTTAGGGTTCTCATCATCCAATAGGCTCTATGTTCTATCTCCACGGGTAGATGGTAGGCTTTTCCATTAATGAGCCGAAAATGTGACATCTCGATCAGTGTTTTGAATGCAATCCGATAGGCCTATGGCGCATCATCTAACCTTCTCGCCCTGTCTGCCCGAGAGACACTCACAGTCTTCTCCAATATGCGCTTCAGCTCCCGATAGACACCTCAACCTGACCACTCGTTCGAGAATGGTATGGTGTTGCCACGAGATGGGTAACGCCATACTTAGTCAGTAGTGCTTCAAGTTGGTGATTGCAAAAATGTTTCCCGCCATCACTAATTATGGCCATTGGCACGTCGAATCGGGAAAAAATGTTATTCCAATTCACTACAAACCCTCACATCGTTGGTTGGTAAGGCGACCTCTTTCACCCATTTGGAGACATAATCTACAGCAACTAAAATAAATTTGTTAGAATATGAGGATGGAAAAGGACCCATAAAATCTATACCCCAAACATCAAATAATTCAATCACTAAGATATTGTTTAAAGACATCTCAATTTTCCTAGAAATATTGCCAACCCTTGAGAATGATCATATAAATTAACAAAATTAAAAGAGTTTTTAAAAATAGTCGGCCAATAAAAGCCACATTGTAAAACTTTTGTAGCTGTTTTTGCTCCACCAAAGTGGCTGTCTGCTTCCAATGAGTGGCAATGTCTAAGTATGCTCTCCATCTCCTCCTCGGGCACACATCTCCTGATTATCTGGTCCACGCAGTGCCGGTATAGAAAAGGTTCTTCCCAAAACTAATATTTCAAGTCGGAGAAGAACTTCTTCTTTTGTTGATATGTCATTTCGGCAGGTAGAATTCTAGACACCAAATAATTTACCATGTCGGCATACCATGGAACAACTTGTATAGGCATTAATTTCTTGTCCGGGAAGGTCTCATTAATTGGGAATTTCTCCTCGCCAGCCGCCTCTTTAAGCTCAAGACGAGATAAGTGGTAGGCTACTACATTCTCGGCACCTTTCTTATCTTTTATTTCCAAATCAAACTCTTGTAATAGCATAATCCACCTTAGCAGTCTAGGTTTGGCATCCCTCTTCCTCAGCAAGTATTTAAGAGCTAAGTGATCGGTGTAGACGACCACCTTCAACCCTATCAAATAAGAATGAAATTTGTCAAAGGCAAACACAATTGCTAACAATTATTTTTTAGTAGTAGCATAATTAAGTTGAGCTCCTATTAAGGTCCAACTTGCAAAAAAAATTAACAAGAAAAGCTTTATCTTTTCTTTGCCCCAAAACAACCCCTATAGCATAATTGCTGGCATTACACATTAATTCAAAAGTTAAATTTCAATCTGGTGATACAATGATAGATGCTGAAATTAATTTCTTTTTCAATATTTCAAAAGCAGTCAAGTATTCATCATAAAATTCAAACTGGATATCTTTAATCAATAAAGTGCAGAGAGGTCTAGTAATTTGGAAAAAATCCTTGATAAACTGACGATAGAACCCGGCATGACCTAAGAAGCATCTCACACCCTCCACATTGGTCGGTGGTGGGAGTTTGTCAATAACTTCTATCTTGCTCGGTTGACCTCAATTCCCTTGAAGAAAATGTGGTGGCCAAGCACTATTCCCTCCTCGACCATGAAGTGCCACTTTTCCAATTTAAAATAAGATTTGTCTCCTTTCATCTCTGCAAAACTAAAGATAAATTAGATAAGCAATTATCAAAAGAGTGATAAATAACCGAGAAGTCATCTATGAAGACTTCTAAAAATTTTTCCACTGTCTGAGAAGATGGACATCATACATCTTTGGAAAGTGGCTAGTGCATTGCAAAGACCAAAAGGCATGAGCCTATATGCAAAAGTGCCGTAACGACATGTGAAAGTGGTATTCTCTTGATTCTCGAGTGCAATGGCTATTTGATTGTAACCGAAATATCCATCTAGAAAACAGTAATAGGCATAGCCGGCAAGTCTTTCTAGCAGTTGATCAATAAAAGTTAAGAGAAAATGGTCTTTTCGAGCTGCATCATTCAGTCTTTAATAGTCTATGCGTACTCGCCATCTTGTGACCGTCCTCATCGGTATGAGTTCATTATTGTCATTCTTGATCACGGTTATCCCTCCTTTCTTTGGGACCACTTGCACTGGACTTACCCATGCACTATCTCAGATTGGATAAATGATCCCGACATCTAAAAGCTTCAATACCTCTTTATGCACCATTTCTTGCATTGATGGATTCAATCTCCTCTGGGGTTGGATGATTGGTTTAAAAGTATCCTCCATTAAAATCTTGTGCATGCAAATTGAAGGACTAATTCCTTTAATGTCCAAGATGGTCCAACCCAAGGCCATCTTGTGTTCCCACAAGACTCTTAGCAACTTTTCTTCCACTACATTACTCAAGGAACTGTTAATAATAACTACAAAAGTAGAGTCTTGGCCTAAGAAAGCATACCTTAAATTTGATGGAAGTGGTTTGAGTTCAAGCTTGGGTGGTTCCTTACTTGGCGACGTTGGCTGAGATGAGTGTAGCTCTTCCACTTTCGGTTTCATTAAAGAAGAAAGGAATGGTGTAGCTTCCAAATAGTTCTCACACTCCTTGACCTGTTCATCTTTGGATTCAATAGACGTAGAGTGAGTAAGACATACCTTAAGTGGTAGCTTTGGAAATTTAGCTCCATACGTCTCGTCATCCTTGACCTGGTCTCAGTCGCTTATTTGAAAACAAGAATGTACTTTGGACAGAAATTCCATAGATTTAAACATGTCAAACGTGACCTGCTACTCACCGACCCTCAAAATGAGCTTCCCTTGCTAGACATCAATTAAAGTTCTCTTCGTCATCAGGAAAGGTCGACCCAATATCAAAGGGATTTCCTCGTCCTCTTCCATATCAAGCACAATGAAGTCAGCCGGGAAGATAAACTTATCAACTTTCACCAGTACGTCCTCAATGAGTCTTCCTGGATATTTAATCGATTTGTCCGCCAACTGTAGAGAGGTGGTGGTCGACTTTACTTCTTCAAGACCTAATTTTCTGAAAACAAAAAGATGCATTAGATTAATACTTGCCCCTAAGTCGCATAAAGCTTTTTCGAAATAGGAATTTCCTATAGTGCAAGGGATAGTGAAACTCCTTGGATCTTTCAACTTAGGAGGCAGCTTGTTTTGTAAAATTGCACTGCTCTCCTCGGTCAGCATTACGATCTCGTGCTCCTCCAACTTCTGCTTGTTTGATAATATATCCTTAAAAAATGTTGCATATTTAGGCATTTGCTTTAAAGCTTCAATGAAAGGGATATTATTATGCAGTTACTTAAATATACTCAGAAATTTAGAGAACTAATTATCAATCTTATTATTCTTTAATCTTTGCGGAAAAGGAATTGGTGGATCATAAATTGAAGGAGAATAAGTTTCAGAATTAAACTCCCTGGATTTCTTGGGTCTTCGAGCCCCTGTATTCTCCTTAGCCATTTCAGCTTGCTGGTCGGTAGCCTCTCGATCGGTTTCTTTAACCTCGTACTCAGTTGCCTTCTTCTCAAACTCCACATTTTCGGCAGCTTCTACATCTCACTCAATATTTACTGACTATGGTTGGTCATATGTTCGCCCACTTCTCAATACTATGGCTTTGACATGTTCCTTTGGATTGATCACAGTGTTGCTCGGTAAAGTCCCTGTTGTCCTCTCGGTAAGCATGTTTGAGAGCTGATCAATTTGTGCCTCAAGATTGTGGATTAAGTCGAGTTTTTTTGGATCACCATATCAGTCTTTTGCATGTACTGCATGAACATATCCTCAAGTGCCAGCTTCTTCTCTTGTTGTGGAAACTGTTAAGGTGGTATAGTTGGCCCTTGATTATTACTCTATGAAAAGTTAAGGTGATTTCTCCATCTGGGAATGAACGTGTTTGAATACGGATTATTTTGACGTTGGAAATTGGACACGTAGTGTTCTTGTTCCTGACTCGGTTGGACAAAAGGGTTCCCCACTTGACAATCTACACTTGAATGATTTCCTGCGCAATGATCACAAACAACTTTAGTTTGAATAACATTAACTTTCATCTTACCTAGTTGTTGTGATAGATTTGCCATCTGCGCCGCCAGTGTAGTAATAGAATCAAGTTCAAAAACTCCAGCTGCCTTTCTTGGCATTACTCTCTCCATAGAAGATTGATAATTGTTGGATGCCAATTCTTCCAGAAGTCCATATGTGGCTTCATGAGTCTTACTCATTAATGCTCCTCCCATGGCTGCTTCAACCATAGATCGATATGTGGGTCCCAGACCATTGTAAAATGTCTATACTTAAAGCCAGGCAGGGAGGATGTGATGTGGATACTTGTGCAATAAGTCTTTGTATCTCTCCCACGCCTCATATAATGATTTACCCTCAAATTAGATGAAGGTGGTGATATCATTCCTTAATTTCACTATCTTAGCCAGAGGGAAATACTTTGCTAAGAATATTTGTGCCAACTCCTCCCATGTGGTGATGATACCAATGGAAAAGAATTCAACCAAGCTTTTGCTTTTTCCCTAAGTGAAAAAGGAAAAAGTCTCAATCAGATTGCATCATCTGTCACTCCGTTGTGATTAAAAGTATCACAAATTTCTAGAAAATTTACAATATGGACATTAGGATCCTCTTGTGACAGCACCCCAAAATGGACGGTTTGTTGGATCATTTGAATGATGGCCGATTTGCTCTCGAAGTTATTGGCTTGTTTAGCTGGCTGCCTTATACTAGACGTCGCCCCATTAGCCGAGGGCATCGCATAGTCTCTTAATGCCTTGTGCTTCTGGTCGGCCATATTAACTTTGGAAGCAGTGACCTCTTTCTTCTTCTCATTATTGATTCGATGTAAGGTTCTTTCAATCTCGCGATCGAAAGGTGTACGCTCTAATGATTTAGATCAAGGCATGCACTTCTAATTCCTGAAAAGAAAAACCAAATTGAGATCGAATTTAAGCCAAATTTTTTTAATTAAAATAAAATCTAAAGTAGTAAAAATCTAGCTGGTATCAATATCTATAGCAAATAACTAATTCTTGGCAACATCGCCAAAAACTTGTTCATATAAAAATATATCTGCAAGTGCACAGAATCGTAAAGTGTTTTTAAGAAAACGGATATCGAACCCACAGGGAATAATTATGCTATTGAGAATTGAAATTTACTAAATTAATTACTATTTGAAGAATCAAATTTGTAGAACGGATTATCTAAATTAAACTGAAAAAAATAGCATTAAAATTAAGATTTTAAAGATAATAAGAATAGATCTAGAGATTTGACTTCACCTAGAAAATCCCTCACAATTTTTTCTTCCTTGTTATAGAATTCCAATTATCTCAAGTTATTGATAAAAATCCTTTAACTATTCAATATTTTCTCTCGCATAATACAAAAAATATCTCTAACTAATAACTCTATATCTCTATATGAATTTAACTAATTGGAGACTCATTAAGTTCTTTAGATGTTTCTTGAAAATCAAACTAGCCACGGTAAAGTATATATACTTTCACTCAACTAATGGTGTTTAATCCTAGAGTTTTAATCACAATCACCTTTCGATCTCATTGCAATTCAAAAAATCGAATAATAGTTAGCTAGAAAATTGAAAGCATTAAGAACAAGGAATAAACACTCAATCCTGGAATATAAATTGTGTGTTCAATGCTAGGCTACATCAAACCTCTAGAAAATAGAATTAGTTCATAATGGAATTGAAAAGAAAAAGAATAAAACGGTTATAAGTCGATTGATGAAGCATGCGGCTCTCGACAGAACACACTTGAATAATAAATTCTGGAACTCTAAACTCAGATTTAAGCTCAAACTCCGAACCAACACCTATTCATCCCACGAGTAGAGATTAAATAGATGTCGAAATTCAAATATGGAAACAAGATAACTGCAACTGAAATCTAGCCTAAAGACCTAGAAAATAGTTTCTATAGATAAATGTTAACATAAAAGAAATTATCCCAAGAATAATGGGATTATCTAAAATGGAAGATTCAGTGAAATGTGGCTTGAATTGCAGAGCTCGAAACTCGGATTTGGTTGTCATCAGTAGATTGATCCCGATCGCGAAGAATTATCCCACTAGGTAGATGCCGTGTGTGCTAAATATAACTTGCATGGAGGTCACAAATGAACGGGTGTGGAGGTCACAAAGACCACATGGCCCTTTCCTCGCCTACCGAGTGGAAAGACTCCCAGATCGGGATGAAAGACTCATTTCACCTTTTCTAATTGTTGCCCACGATGTCGTTTAGGTTAGTCTTTTAAGTTGGCCGTTTTAGACTAGTCACCCAATCTAACCACTTAGAACCTTATCACCATGTCTTCGTGCCTTCTGGTTGTGCCTTCTTGTCGCAAGTCTCCTCACCTACCGAAAGGTAAGTCTTCTTGCCTTTGGGTAAGAGAAATCTCTTTGCTGTCTATGGGACAAGGCTCATCTCCCAAATCTCATCGGCTCTCTTCAGGTCTCGTTGCCTCTCATCCGTATGAATCCGTAGTCTCTTCTTTTGTATCAAAATGCTCTCATTTTGCTCTAAATCTTCTCATTCCTTCAAATTTTAAAAAATAAATAAAAATATGTAGAAATAAAATAAAATTAATTGTATTGAAGGGAAAATGACACTTTTCATAAATAAAAGAGTGATAAAAATCACATACAAATAACACTTATTAGATCTCTCCAAGCCTATAAAGAGAGACTCAAGAAGAAGAAGGAAGAATCTATTGAACAGGTTCTCGCCACAACGCTCTCTGTGGAAGAGAAGGAAGGAGAGCAGGATAAAAGTCAACGAGGAAGAGGACATGGACAAGAAAGAGGAAGAAGAGGATGAGGACGAGGAAGAGGTAGATAAAACAATCAAAACGCCAACCATGAAAAGAGAGGTCAATCCTCAAGAGGTCGTGGTAGAGGAAGTTACTCAAGGCAGAATGGGTGACAATATGACAAGTCCAAAATCAATTGCTAAAATTGTCAAAAGTATGGCCACTATGCTTCAGAGTGTTGGAGTTCTCCTAGTAATGCTGAAGAGAAGGCGAATCACATTGAAAACGAGGAAGTAGAGCCCACTTTGCTACTAGCCTACAAAGGAGAAGAAACTAGCAAATTGAATTTGTGGTATCTTGATAATGCTACAAGCAATCATATGTGCGGAGACAAAATCAAGTTTGTGGAGATTGACGAATCGGTGAGCGAAAATGTCACTTTCAGAGATTTGTCAAAAGTTTCCATCAAAGGGAGAGGTAGGATTCTAATTCGGTTAAAAAAGGGAGCCATCAATTTATGTCAAATTTTTATTATGTTCCAATTATGAGAAGCAACATTTTGAGTTTGGGGCAACTCTTGGAAAAAGACTATGAGATTGAAATGAAAAATCTTAGTCTTTTTCTAAGAGATGAGAAGAAGAATTTGGTTGCTAAAGTGTCCATGACAAGCAACAAGATGTTTTTGGTTGATATTAAAACGGATATGGCTAAGTGCCTCAAAGTTTGTCAGAGATATGTTTTGGCTGTGGCATTTAAGGCTTGGGCATGTGAATTTTGGTGAATTGAAGTTATTGGCTCAAAAGGAGATGGTAAAAGGCTTTCCACCTATTGATCAATCCGATCAACTTTGCGAAGGGTGTCTTGCTGGCAAACAACTTCGGAAGATCTTTCCAGAAGAATCATTTACAAGAGTAAGTCAGCCACTCTAACTTGTTCATACCGATGTTTGTGGACCGATCAAACCTTCTTCATTTGGTAAAAATCGATACTTCCTCCCCTTTATTGATGACTGTAGTAGAAAAATGTGGGTATATTTTTGTATAGAAAAATCTGAAGTGACTGGTGCTTTTAAAAAATTCAAAGCACTTCTTGAAAAGTAAAGTGACTATGAAATTTAGGCTTTGAGATCAGATAGAGCGGGTGAGTTTACATCTAATGAATTTAATGAGTTTTTTGAAGCACATGGGATTCGTCAGGTTTTGAGGACTCCAATATCACCTCAACAAAACGGGGTGGTTGAAAGAAAGAATAGAACAATTCTCAATATGGCTCAAAGCATGGTAAAGACGAAGTTGATGCCTAAAGAGTTTTGGGCAGAAGCGGTTGATTGTGCTGTTGACTTATCAGACCGTTGTCCTACAAAAAGTGTAGAGAACTCAACTCCCCAAGAAGCATGGAGTGGAAGAAAGCCAAGTGTTTCCCATTTAAGAGTTTTTGGAAGTATTGGCTGTGTGCATGTGCCTAATCAAGAGAGATCCAAGCTTAATGATAAAAGCAAGAAGCACATCTTCATCGGCTATGATCATAGATCCAAAGGCTACAAGCTTTATAATTCAAGCACTAAGAAGATGATCGTTAGTAGAAATGTGAAATTTGACGAAGAAGGTTTATGGGATTGGAGATCAAGAAAATGAAAGATATGATTTCTTGCCCTTCCCTAAAGATGAAGATCAAGGAAATGATGTACAAGAACCCACGACACCTCCTCAATCACTAACAATTCCTAGTACTCCTTCATCATCTTCTTATGAAGGAAGTTCTAGTGAAAGGCAATCCCGAATGAGAAGTTTTGAAGATCTTTATGGTTTAACAGAGAATTTAAATGATGATCTAACTCCTTTTAGTCACTTTGCCGATTGTGAATCAATAGGTTTTGAAGAAGCAGTGCAAGAGAAAAAGGTAGAGAACTTTCATGGATGAGGAGATCAAATCAATCAAGAAAAATGATTCTTGGGAATTGGCGACTTTACCAGAGGGACAAAAGCCCATTGGTGTGAAGTGGATTTTCAAAGTAAAGAAGAATGCTAAGGGAGAAGTAGAAAGATTCAAGGTGATCAGATTGGTGGCTGAGGGATATAGCCAACATCCCGGTATTGATTATGGAGAAGTCTTTGCCCCCACTGCATGATCAGAGACGATTTGGATGATTATTTCTCTTGCAACTTGAAAGAAGTGGAGGATTTATAAAATGGATGTCAAGTGGAGGATTTCTCTTGCTGATTATTTCTCTTGTGTTTGTCATGCCACAAGAGGAAGCCATAGAGATTTTTGTTCATAACAAGTCGGCACTTGAATTGGCGAAAAATCCAGTCTTTCATGATAGAAGCAAGCATATTGATACAAGATTTCATTTTCTTCAAGAATGCATTGTCAAGAATGAAGTACAAGTCAAATTTGTGAAGACCCAAGATCAAGTTGCAAATATTTTTACGAAACCTCTCAAGTATGATACTTCTAACAAGTTGTGGATGTTGCTCGGAGTTACCAAGAACTAAGTTTAAAGGCGAGTGCTGAATAATAAACTTAATTTAGTAAATGTTAGATGAAGAGTTGTGTCTTTTGGTAGATTCATTAACTAGAGTGAAGGTTCATCTTGAAAGAAGTGATTCTTGTATTTGGGGTATTCATACACTTGGGTGTTCATGTACTAGGGAAGTTCATATATTAGAGTAAATGCTAGGTGAATCTACAAGCCTATAAATACCCATGTATACATTAGCACAGAGTAAGCCACTTGAGAAGTAATTCTATTAGAGAAATTTCAGAAATAGTCTATCCTCTCTTCCCTCTAGAGTAGAATATCTGTTTCTCTTCTCCCACAAAGTGTTCTCTAGCCTCCACACCTGAGAGGCAACCACTTAACCTGAGATCGTTACAACCTCATTCGAGCTTGTTGATAGCCCAATGTCAACCTTGGGGCTGTCACTCTATTTCTAAACACTCTTGAGTGATTAGGGGAGTTCCGCCGAGATAATACCCAATCCTGGCTTGTGGTCTTGAATCACTAGCACTCCCTATTTTTCTTTTTGATCTTGAAAAGCATTATGCTATGACGCTGGATACATTTATAACACAACTTACATAGTCACCATACGAGATATGAGAGCTTTAAACTGAACGGAGCAAACTTACAAATATTTTATGATGGAGCGAGATGCAAGAATAAAACCACTCACACAATCACTCTAAAAGATGTGAAATCTATAAACTAAATGAAACTTATAACCCACGGTCATTGAACACGCATTTGTAAGCATCATCACTGTCAAGTCCTGTTGGCTGTTGGTTAGAAGAACTCAAGCCGAGACTACCAAGTCCGATGATATCCAAAAGTCTTTAAACTATGTGTGTACCAAAAATTAAGAAAGAAACGGTTTTTTGGAGTGAACTTAAGACAGACGAGAGAGAGAGAACTTGAAAAACTGGAGCAAAAGGTTTGGAAACAAGGTGAGGTGAGAAGATGAAATAGCTGACAAAAAGAAAAGGAGAGGGAAAAGAGATCAAGTTCTCGGGTTCCCTACACAAAGTCAAGTCATGCGATTGGTCCTCCTGGCAGCTGGCATCCTTCAGTCCAGGTGTACGCTGGATTCGAGAAGGGGTAGTGGCTAACACTTGATGCTGCTGTCATGAGTGAGATGTTTGGCCAAGGAGAAACGAGTTCATCTATCATGGTTGGTCCTTTTTGGTCTGCCATTAGGAATGTAAGACGCGTTGATAGAGCTTTTAACGCCTAGATATAGTCAGCTCGAGGTGGAGTGCGAAGGTGGAGAAGCCTGTGACCATTTCTGGCTTGCACAGAGGTAAAGGATAACTGATCGTGTTTCTCGTGAAACATGCCGTATTGGTGAAATAGTGACTCCCTAGTAGATCCGTGTGGGCACCTTGTATAGCCCTGAGCGTTAAACCAATGAGAATGCTAAGACTAAAACATGTAATTTTCATCGAATTTTGAAGATAGTTTTAATGAAACCAATACCAATACTCTAATAGATGAACATTTTATGCTAAGGCAAGGGGTGTGTAGGTCACGTGCTGGATTTGAGAATATCTCATGATACCTAGACTCCTCAAATTGCGACATCTTTTTCACTACAACCACTATTGCTCGCCTATCTCCTTGCTCGTTTCACACATTGCTCGCCCGATACTAAGCTTGCCTATCCCTTGCTCACTTATCATCTTGATAACTCTCGACCTTGCTCCTCAATACTATACTTGCCATTATCATCCTGCTCTCTTATCATCTTACTCGCTTGAAGCCTTGTCGTCCAGTTTGCCCTTTCCCTTAGAACAAGATTTGAAGTAGATAACATGATTAAGCCGACACTATGGGCCCATTTGGATACTTAGAATATATCAGCATATCTGTGAATAGTAGTAAAACAGTTTAAGTTGAGATATTTTATTTGGTTTTGGAAAAGGGGAGAGAAAAAATTTGAATAAAAGTATTATCAAGTTAAAACTTTGTTTGAATATTATAATTTTTTAATATTAGTTTTGTTTTGAAATTTAAAAAAGTTGTATAATTTTTTGTGTTTTGTTTGAAAGTTTGGGAAAGTTCTAATAATTAGATAATAATTAGATGAAAAACATAAAAAATTTAAAATTGAAAATTGTTTTGTGTTTGAATGATATTCGGAAAGAAAATATATGAAAATATATGAGAATACAATAGAATAATTGTGTTCCCAAACGGGGCCTAAGTGATGTGTTCCTACTTGAGTGTTAGACGCGGTTCTCACATACCAACCATAGAGGAACGGACCCGAAACATCTTTTTTTGGCAAAGAAAGTGTTAGAATTTCAATATTGGAGTACATAGTGCAAGATTTAACTCGAGCGGCAAATCATGAAGCTGATGCAATTGTTCATCTAAATTCATCCTGTTCAATTATGGAGTGTGCCACGTGGTAAAAACCAGGATAATACTCGTGTACTCCATGACATAAATGTTGGAATTAGAGAGACACATGTGTTAGGGAGAGATTTCTTGTGCCAAGATTTATATGTTACTCTAAGGGGGGAGTGTAGCATGAGACTGAAAAGTTTCAACTTCATCTCCTTGGTCATAATGTCCTAATTGAAATGGATATGTCATCTTTTAAAAAAATGCTGCAATTCAAGAGAAAGATGCTTGCTTATCGATCCTTAGTTGCATAGATGGGCAAGACTAGTTTTCACAATGAAACGTTTAGGTCAAACATGTTTAAGGAAAACATAAAATCCTTGTTAATTAACTACTTTATCAACAAGTCCTCCATTGGTCAACATGACCATGGTTCAACCCTTCCTCTTTGTATCTACATTCTTATGGATTCGTCGTCATTTTTAAATCCTTCTCCCCATGATCTACAACTCTAGGACCTTCTTGAACTTCTTCATGATGAAATAAGATCTTAGATCAAAGACTTGACTATCCAAAGACGAGCAATATTACAATTCATTCAAACTGTTCAAACTCACATGATAATACCAGTTGTTATTATGTCACTGCACGGCCAGCTTGTAATACCTGGGCCTAAGACCCAAGATTCAAGCCCATGCCAGATAGAAGCCCAGCCCTTCAGGATGAAACAACACCATTTAGGTAATCTTCTTCCCCCATTCTAGTTTCTTTTGCCCTCGACGGTTTTGTTTCTTTTCTTCCCCTTCAGTGGCTTCATCCCAAAAATCTCTCCACCTCGATTTCCATCATCCCCACAGCTATGCGGTTTTGATTTTTCCTTTACTCTTCTTTCCTCCCATCACTTAGATCTCTCTCTACTACCTATTCTTTTCTCTTTGTGGTTTGTATCCTATTAATGTTGTATTTTGTACGCTTTTAGGCCAGGTTCCAACAACTCAGATCTTCAGAACTGGGCTTGCGAATAAGAAGCAGAAGGCAATTGGGAGAGGGTGGCCTTGGGGCCAGAGAGTCTCCAATGCCAAAGTTAGTATTATCTTTTAGAAGTTTGTAAATAATGAAAGAGTCTATGGATCAAAGAGGTTTTCTCATACCTGGAAGTTGCTATTGATATCGGGAGTCTGGGGGACAAATCATCTTTTCTCTGGTGGAGTCCATGTCTTTTGTACTGTTCCTTTTGTCAGAGTCCTTTAATGCGGCGTGCCTCCGCGATGACGTCATTAATGTGGCGTGTAGCTCCGGTAGTAGTGCCATTAATGTGGCGTGGTTCCTTAATTTGCTTTACCTCCGATGGTTTGTCGATATCTCTATGATGACGTCATTAATGTGGCGTGTAGCTCTGATAGTGATGCCATTAATGTGGCATGGTTCCTTAATTTGCTTTACCTTCGATGGTTCCTTAATTTGCTTTACCTTCTACATCTTTCCCATTCCATCCTATACAAGTCCCCATGAGTGGAGTGTGGCCTAGAGACGTTAGGCGTCTATCCCATCAGCCATCATTATTTACTTTTCCTTATAGGTGACTTACTTCATGGGCAAGTTTGGGCCCTAGGCTGAGTATAGGGGCGAAGCCCAGTGGGCTTGTGAGTGGGGGGAAATCCCTTTACAATTACCTCGCCAATTTCCCTCAGACGGGTCTGAGCTGAATTTTTTCTTTCCTTCCTTGGTTAATCAACTTTGCAACTATGACTATGTTGCCTTTTCTTTCGCAGGATAGGAGTTACGAATTTCTTTGCGCTCACATGTTGTTCTTTTGCATCCAGCTATATTCGAGTGGGCATTTCGTCTTTACACTATATCTGGTAGCGGGCCTCCAGCTTGCATGCTTGTATTTTGACAGTTCTGTTCTGCATTAAGTGGCACTACTTTAGTCTCTTCGTCATTAGTCACGTCAAGCGGTTATCTATTTCCCACTTCGCATCATTGGATATGCTCTATTGGAATCGCAACATTTGTGGGATTCTAGTACTCCGTGCGGCACGTAGATTCATAGTGGCTCGGGATATCAACCATCAAGTGTGCCTATATAAGGTCCCCTTCCTTCTTAGAAATGGGTTACTTTGTCCATTCTCTCTTCTGGTGGATATCTTGTGTTCCTATTCCGGTTTCAAACACTTCTCCCTGTATTGTTTCCTCTAATTTCTTTTCTTTCCCTCTGGTTGCTAATCGCTCCCAAGAAATTCCTGCATCCTTCCAGATTGACTATACATTCCAACACAGCCTGTGCCACAGATGGTCATGGTAAGACCGCTCTAGAGGAGTTTGCTGGTTTCTCGTGGCAATTGGAGGTGACTCCCGTTGAGTTGGAGTCATTAAGGGAGACCAACAGGGTTCCTCAGATTGTGGAATTCGAGGTGCCTACTCCTATTGAATGGGTGGTAGATTCTGAGGATTACGCCTCCAAAGTGGCGGTGTACCTCGCCATGTTTTCTTGTGGCCTCATGCAACCCTTCTATCATCCAGTGCAAAAAGTGTTGGATTTTTTTCGAGTTGGCGCCTCCTCAACTCCCTCCTAGTGCATGGAGGATCCTCGTGCCATGCTGCATCATTTGGCACCCTGCATTGGAGGAGGTTGGGGCTGACTACCCGGATCTCACTATGCGTGAGTTCTTCCTCACCCACAATCTTTTGAGGCGAGGCTGTCATACTTACAGCTTTAGACCAGTCCAGATGTTGGTTCGGTTGGAGTGGTAGTATATTGCCATGGGGGGGTGGACTCCTTTGTTCTTCTTTCTGTCCTGCAAGGGATGGGAGTTCCCTGTTGGTGAAGCCAATCAGCACGCATTCGTTGTTAACACCATATGGGGGTTGTGGGCGGTGACAAGGGTTGTCTTCTTACTATGACTCCTGACGAGATACTTAGGATCGAGGTCATCCGTGCTTGGGCGAAAGCCCGTACTAATAACATTCTTTCAAAGGCTCTTCTAGCCGAGGATAGCCTTCGTCGGTATATGGCTCCCTGGCCAATTTGTTCTCTGACTTAGCCTTCCCTCTAGGGGAGGTCACATCTCAGGGTCCGTAGTTGCTCTCCCAGCCCACCTGTGGAGGGGAAAGGGAAAAAGGCCCAGAGTATTTCTCCCATTAGATGTGACTCTGACGACCTTCCAATTCCTCCTAGAGGTCTTTCTGTGGAGGTGCTTGTTATTTGGCCCCAGTCGTCGTTGCCCAAGAAGTCGACAACGATCGCGAACCTTTATCATCTTGTGATGTTGGCTCGAGGAGTTGACGTGGATGTCCAACCTAAGCTGCCAATCCTTGGGTCTGTTGCTGACAACGTTCCTGCGACCCCGCCGAGCACTTTGGTTTTGGGGGCCCTTCAATAGTTCCTTCACCCCTTGGCATGGCCTTCGAGCGGGTTCCTTCGCCCTCACCCACGGAGCTCTTCAGCGAAGACATGGAATCCCCTGTGTGAGTTTCCATCTCTGAGTCCCCTCTACTGCACTCTCCCAAGGTCGAGGTCACTACAGTTGGTGATGACGTGGTGGGGGCCATTGCTTGGGTTGAGGAGACGATGGCGGGCATTCTTGTTATTGTGCCCACAGTCCTTGGCGTGGATAAGGAGGCTATTGATGAGGTCTTGAAAGACTTTTGGTAGACGGCTGCTGAGAGTCGCGCCGACTGTATTTGTAAGGTGGATAGTAGGCTCAAGAGGCTCTTCCCCGGCTTAAGATCTTTGCTTTCAAACTCTTTGTGCCTCTTATTTGTTTCCTTATTTGGTTTTGACCCAGACTTTTGTGGCAGGGCTTGGAGTGTCTAGCGGCGTTTATTGTGGACGGTCGAGAGGAGTTGGCGACCGAGAATCGAGCACTTTGTTTATTTGCACAGCTGGCTTTACGTTCTGTAGTGGAGGAGCGGAAGAAGAAAGAAGAGGTTAAGGGGCCTTCGTTGACTTATTGAATTGCTGGGATGAGGTCGGCCTTCTTTGTCTCGAGGTAGTGCTTGCTTCGTAGGCGAGGGAAGAGCTACAAAAGTCTCTCGACAGCTGTCAGCAAGACTTTGACGGTTGGTCGTACATGTGATTGATGGAGCAGTTCGAGAAGGCTTCCGAGTCTCTAGTAAACAAGAGGAAAGGCCTAGAAGATGAAAGGAAATGAATGAGGGATTTGGAGACCAATTAGGACGAGGCAAGGCACGATTTAAAGGGCTGTGATACTTCCATCCATGGTCTACGGGAGGTGCTGTCTTATGTCCATGGTGTCCGCAATGATGCCAGGCACTTCATTTACAACGATGACTTGGAACAGATGAAGACTCACATCATTCGGAATCCCTAATGCGACTTGAAGGCTTTGGACAAGTGGGAGCTTCCTCCGCATGAAGTGTCCATGGAGCAGGCTGCTCTCCTCGGGAGGGATTTTGTGATGCCCCCAGATTCTGCTTAGGATCAGACGAACATCCAAAGAGTCGGGACATGCAATGCAACGTTTCCTACCCCCGTTCATGACATATAAGATGCAATGTTCTTAACATGCATCTAGCATTATGCAATATTCACAGCAGATAATTTTTTTTTTCTTGAGTAAATACTATGCACCAAACTTATAATATCCAAAATAGTTAAAACATAATTCATACATACTTAACAAAATAAACATCCACGATTACAGCACGGGTCTTAGAAGACTGTAATCTCAAAACAACGGAGACCAGACTCCATAATTACATTGCCAAAATACACTTTTGGGCTAGTTTGTTGAGTAACTTGCGTAACTCGACTAAAGATGCCACAATACTATCCAAGGACCTAACTATGGAGGCTGCAAACTCCGTGTTGAGTCTACAGTGTCTAGTCAACCTCCTCCAGTCTGCTAGTGTCTGCTCCTTGCTCTAATCCTGACACGTCGGCTACCATTCAAGGGGAATGGTAGCTGGGACTACTATTACAAATCTCACCAAGTTAACAGGAAACTTCCACACAGGTTAAGGATACATGCATGGCAGTAAAAGCATAAATGTATAATTAAAGTCATAAGTAAGCATAGCATAACTTGACACATAACATGACATAACTTGAACTGAAACTGAAACTTAGCTTGACGTGACATGGCATGTACGTGAACTTAAAACATAACATGGACTATCAACATAGCATGAACGTGAACTTGGAACATAACATGGACTTGAAACATAGCATGAACGTGAATATACATAACATGAACGTCAATTTGGAACATAACATGAACTTGAAACATAGCATGAAAGTGAATATACATAACATGAAGGTGACCTTGAACATAACATGACATAAACGTGAACTTGAAACATATTCTTGTCTCATGAGGTCACCACAATTAAGTAGTTACCATGATTGCGTGATCTTATCTCATGGGGTTACCATGATTACGTATTTTTATCTCATGGGGTTACCATGATTTAATAATAACCATGAACTGAACAATAACTTAACTGTACGAAGACCTACATAAACGTAAGTCGAAAGACATGACGTACTTGACAGAAAATATTTTGTAGGATAACATAACGTGTGACAAACAACATTTCATAACAGGGCATAATATGTAATAGTGAATACTATGTGACATGGCATACATATATCAATGAATATTATGTGACATGGCATACATGTAACAGATGACATAACGTAATATGACATGCTTGCAACTTATAGCAATACGTGATAGAATAGATTGTGTAATAGATAAACATGTAATGACATGGCATTGTATGGCATGGTATATATAATAACATACGAACATAAACTGTTGTTTACTTACCCATCACACATATGTAGTAAACTGATAGTAAGTTAAGAGTTAACTTACCTCGAAGGTCGCGTTCTACTAGAATAAAGCACAAAACACGAGGAACTGAAAATAGTGATTCTAAAAATTAGAAATTTAATCATTAACAATTAGAAGCATGAAAACAAGCTAATTTAGAGTAAAATTACCATTTTACTCTCTACTTGTGGAAAAATTACTATTTTACCCCTAACTTAAGGATTTCACATCCTAACTCCAAAAATTTCACCTCATGTAAATTTTATTCTAAACTCAAATATTAACTCAGAAAAATTTAAAACAAATGACAACTATGGAAAACACACTATGGCCGAAACATTCATAGGATTTTTCCCTTGATTTTTGTCGCACTTCTTCTAATTTCAAAACTCATGATCAAACCAAATTTTTGCAACAAAGATCTTCCTATCCTAAGTTTAAAAACAAACTTAAAACACCCAACAAGAACTTACTAATCATCAACCCAAAACTTTTTAGCAAAAATATCCAAACTTTTTAACTGAAAACAGACCCTTGAATCACAAGTTTTGATCTTATTCAAAACATTTTAAAGAATTTCAAAAGAAATCAAATCTTATTTCTAAAATACTCATAACATCATCCTAAGATCTACCATGCTTTAAAGGATCAAACAAAAGTCACCAAAAATCATAAAATAACACTTGGAGTTTTTGGTTTTACACTTCGTCCAAAAATAGAAACTTTTGTCTTAACTAACTTTGATTAATTTCTTGATTCATGACTTAAAGACATGTGATCTTCAAAATCAAACATCACATGATTTAAAAATGTGACCTAAATAAGATCCAACCATCAGACTTAAAATCACATGGCTAAAACTCAATAAAACATGGATCTAACCCAAAAAATCAAATCTTAGGCCTAACCGAAATATTCTTGCATTGAAAAATCATATCTTTAAAACTAATACTAAATATCTTCAAAATAAAGTCCTAACATGTATATAAGAGGCTTAGTATCATCACAAAAAAATATCAAAACCTTTGGAATACGATTAAACCATGAATATTCAAACTTTCTAAAAACAAAAACTGCTTTTCCACTTCCAGTTTTCAAGTTTCTAGATTTAAGTAAATCTATCATCAAAAGCTTTAGTCATACAATAAAATCTCAATTAAGATTCATAAACACATGCTAACAAAACTCTATTAAATTTTCAGACCATGATATGTCCATTAGTTTAGTCAAAAATTCCAAAACATAACATATTCTCTAGTTTCAGGCCCAAAATGACATTTCCATGGTTAAAAATACTTTTTACCAAACAAATGAGCATGGAATAAGACTAATAAGATATTCACAGAAACTAAACTCAAATGGAGAAAAATGTGTCTTGCACGAATTTAGACTTCTGAAGGAAGAAGTTATGGGCTTGAATGACCCTTGATGGGAGGTGGATATGTGACATAAAGTGGAGAATAGGGAGGGGCAAGGACTGCCTACAATAGCTGTGAGGTATGGAGGTGGATGAGGTGGATTTCGCCTTCACATCAAGGCACTATTGGGTGCAGCCAAGGGCAGTGTGGATGGCTTGCCATGTGTGGGAGGAAACTTCTTTAAGAAACTTTGCCAAGATGGACAAAATCGTGGGCCTTGGTGGGCCTCAATCAAGTGAGCTTCAATTTGGAGTTTAAAAGGGGTTTGGTTAGGGTTTGGGATACTGTCGAGCATAAATCCAAATTTTCTTAGCCCAATCAAATTTTTGAAGTTTAAAAAGTTGGATAATGATGTCATAACAAGGATTTGATTGATTGATAGCTTGTGCAAGTGATTTAATCAAGTGATTAAACACAATGCTAGAAATCGGATTAAAAAAGGTTTGGAGGCCAACTTTAGGGTTTGGGAAGCCGTTTAGGGTTTCGGTTTTAACCAAATTTTTAGAGTTTCAATTGGATTCCAACCATTTAGGGTTTCGCTAGGATTGAAACCTTTTTTCGTCTGGCATAATTTGGTTGATCAAATGAAACAAGGTTTTGCTTAGGTGACATGATCTTGCACAATGATTTCCTTCACAAGTGCATCTAATGGTTCCTCATGGTACCAAGAGTCTAATACTATTCACTATGTGTAGTTAAGATCTTGCCAAGTGTCCAAATAAAACTTGACTAACCTAATTCGGACATTCCACACTGTGATTTTGAAAACATTGCACTTGATACGCGTAACGATGTTACTATTCACTTTGAAAAGTGAATAACAAACTTAGCATTGAAAAATTCAAAATATTCATATTAACCTACAGTGAAAATCGTTTACCGAAATTTAATCCCAAAGTGCCACTAAAAAAGAATTCATAGATTCAAACAGGTGTTTCATCCAAAAATATGAAAATGTACTTATTGCGCCATAAAATCCTAAATTATCAACCGATTCTAATGGCACAGACCATAACACATTTTGACACTTATAACTACCTCAATTAATTAGAAACGCACTTCTGGCACCATAGTGAGTGATAATACAGACTATGTTGACAGACTAAAACCTATGCGATTGGTCAATTTATGAAAACTTATAGAGTTTTCATGAGATTCCTAAAGCCAATAAAATTTCCATTGTTGAATTTATAGCCAACTATTACAGATTTAATCCCAAGCGCCCTTAGGGGTAGCTCTGCCAGGAACAACCCCACCCGTTGATGATTGATTCTCCTCAGCTACACTTCGTAAGCTCATTTAATGGTCTTACTCTTCTTTGTTATTTGAGGTTATTGCTTCAAACCATCTTTAAAAAAGCTCAACCTTGGTTTCAGTGTCCATTATCGCACTCTCCAACACGCAACACCTCTTCTCACGCCCTAAGATTAAGCTCCAATCGTCATCGTGCCCTCCTATCTTCACCTCCTCCAATAGTTTCTCACGTCCCTCCTGGGAAGGTGAGCCGTGTCATGCCAATTGTTGTCACCGTACGACTCAATTAGTTACCTCATTACATCCTTGTTGATTTTCTTTGAGGTAACTTCTGCCACTTCTACTCAAATATGATCTGATCAGGCTTTGGTTTGTTTGCGCGTTCACAACTTTCTGTCATATCTAGTTGACTTACATTGTATATCGCTATAACTTGCTGCTTTGCGTTGTAACTTGTTATTTGTAGGTCTGTGGCTCCATGTTGTAACTTGTTCTTTGGAACTTATGATCATTAATAAAACTACCCTATACTTTGTTGTGCCAGGCTGCTTGTCTTTGTGTATTTTTCTCTGATATTTGCTTCTTTTCTTTTTTTATTTTATTTTATTTTATTCTTCTTATGGCCAGTTTGGGGGGTTTTGTCGTAGGAGAATATGGGCATGGTGTTAGGTGGGGGGAATTGCCGTCATTCAGAGCTTTAGGATCCTGCCCAAGCTATTCCTAATGACCCCACTACCCGACAGCTCCCCTGTCCATACTGCTTTCGTTTGCCCTTGTTAGGCAGTTGTCCTTTTGGAGCCTTTAGTGATACTGCTTGACTAGGCTGATGTTTCTCGACTTCTCTTTTACTTCGATTTCCTCCTTCTTGTTGTCTAACTTTTGGATGTGCTTTATCCCGCCTAGTCCCTTCGTTCTTCCTTTTTGAAATGTTGCGCTTTATTTTGGCATGTAACTGAAAGAAAAGAAGAGAAGTGTTGTCAGCATTCATTGGCCTTTGTCTGCCGCCACTGGCTTGGGCAGGAATGGACATCCCCCCTTAGAGTTAAGTCGCGTCAAGGAGACTCTGGTTGCCTCCTCGGGGGAGAGGCCGAGAAGCTTTTTTCTAACTTGCCTCTATGCCCCCCAAGTAGCATTGTGGCCGCGAAGTTGAATATAAATAGACTAGGCTACATTTTGCTAGGCCGTGATAGGTTATTTGCATAGCCGTGGGGTTGATCTCGCTCTCCGCTGTCGGGAGACAAGGCAGCCTCTAGCTCAACCCGTCCCCTCAGTCTGCAGGGAGATAGGATGTCTGGGTAGTTTGGAATTGGACCCGCTCCCATCGGTTGGCATTGTTTATTTAATTCCCTTATTGGAAGATAAGAGTGTCATCATAACTTTATCCTTAGCTTTGTAGGAGTTAGGCTTTGCAAACTTAGGCCATTCGGATTATGACACAATGTGCTTGCTTCCTTTTGCCATGTTGTTGATGTATGTGTTCCTTGGTACAGTCTTCGGGCAGTTGATGGACTCGGCCTGAACTCTGAATGCCTCATGCCAAAATGCCCATTTGCCCCAAGAGGAGGTAATTCGGACAGCAATGTGGCTGGTCTGCTCCTTCGTGGCGATGGGGGTCAAGGTAAGTATTCGGGCGGCCCGCTCTCCTTTGCTGGGTGGACAAGGCAGCCTTTGGCTCAACCCATCTCTTGGTTTCCCATCGGAGGTAGGTTGTTTGGGCAGTCTACTACTAGACTAGCTCGAGCCCATTGAAATTGCAAGGAAATGTATGTTTGGGTCAGGTTGGCACTGATCCCACACTTTGTCATAGTGGAGGTTGGGGTAAGTTATTCGAGTAGCCATGGGGTGGTCTACTTCTCCGTCGAGGTGAGACAAGGCAGCCTCTGGCTCGACCAGTCTCCTTGATCCACGAGGAGGTAGGTTGTTTAGGCAGTTTGTATCTGGACCTGCTTCCACCAGTTGACGCTTACGAGGAAGGTAAGTCTTCATCTTCAAGTGGCTGAGGAATACCCGCACTCCATCTGGGAGGTGTCAGAATGCCTCAAGCCAAATTGCCCTTTTGCCCCCCAAAGAGGTATTTTGGACAACGATTGGTCCACTGCTTCGTCATGATTGGGGTCGGGAAAAGTATTCGGGTAGCCTTGGGGCTAGACCCGTTCTCCTTCGCGGGAGGGACAAGGCTGCATTTGGCTCAACCTGTCCCTTCGCTTCCCGCGACAAGTAGGTTGTTTGGGCAATCTACTACTAGACTCACTCCCTCCTATTAACCCCGCAGGGAAGGGTAAGTTTGGGTCAGGTTGGCATTGATCCCACTCTTCGCCGTAGCAGAGGTCGGGGTAAGTTATTCGGGTAGTCGTGAGGCTGGTGCCCCTCTCTGTCATGGGGAGACAAGGCGGCCTCTAGCTCGACCCATCTCCTTGGTCCACAAGGAGGTAGGTTGTTTGGAAAGTCTGCTACTGGACCTGCTCTTGCCTATTGACAATAAGGAGGACTAACCTGCACTACGCCACGGGAGGGATAAAGCACATAGGCATTACATTCATCCCTTTAGTACCCCGCAGGGGAGGTGATTTGGGTAGCGATGTGGCTGGTCCCCTCTTTCACTGCAATGGGGGTTAGGGTAAGTTTTTCAGGTTGTCGAAGGGGCTAGTTCCTCTCTCCTGGATGTGGAGGTTGAGCCTCATTCTCACCTATCATCTTTAGTAGGAAGGTAGGTTGTTTGGACAGTTTTGGACTGGATCTGCTCTTGCCCATTGACATCGCAGGAAATGGTAAGTTTGGGGCAAGCTGACGCTGATCCCATACTTCGTTGTGGTGGAGGTTGGGGTAAGTTTTTTGGGCAACCACTGGGTTAGATCCTTTCTCTGTCGTGGGAGGGACAAAGTGGCCTTTGGCTCACCTCGCCCTTCTGGTCCCGTGGGAGGTACGTTGTTTGGAAAGTCTGTAACTGCACCTACTCTTGCCTGTTGACACTCACGATGTAGGTAAGCTTTTATCATTGGGTGGTTGAGGGCCGACCCGCACTCCTCCGCAGTAGGGATAGAGCGGCCTCTAGCCTGGCTAGTCCCTTTTGTGTCTCACTGGGAGGTAAATCGTCGATGAAGATTTTGTTGATGGAGATAATGTTGATTTCATTGATGGATATTTCGTTGATGGAAATCTTGTTATATCCATAAAACATGACATTGAAAAACAACACCTCTTTCATTAGAATTCATAGTGTATGCACAAAAACATAAGTTTACAATAGTTAAGCTAGCTTTATAATAAAACTTTCGTCGATGTTCGACATTCTAAGGATGTGGCAGCTCATTTTCTTGGTAGTCTTGGAGCCTTTAGGAGCCTGGGCAATTGGTGGTGGTGACCATGTAGGGGCCTTCATATCGGGGGCCCAGCTTTCCTTCGTCTCATGTTGTTGTTCATGTTTTTTTTAGTACAAGTTCTCCGACCCTGAATGCTCTCAAGCACACTCGCTTGTTGAAACACCATTCGACCTTTATTTTGTTGGCAGCGGTTCTTATCTCTTCCTCCAACTTGACTTCTTCCATCAAATGAAGTTGTTCTTCCAGTCACCTATCATTGGAGTCTTGCTCGAAGTGCTGTAAGTGAGGGTGAAAGCAGTTTACCTTGTTGGTGTCTCCATTATGACCCAGTAGGCCCACAGGACAACATGAAGTTCTTCTGCCCACACGCCCTTTCTGTCTCGACTCACTTCATGATCATTCCCATCAATGTCTTGTTGGTTGCCTCCACTTGCTCGGTAGACTAAGGGTGGCCTGGGGACGAGTACCAGAACTCAATCCTTAACTCCCGGCACTAGTTACGATAGTGATCATAGTCAAATTGTCTCCCACTGTCTGATATGATAGTGTGCGAGATGCCAAACTTGCAAACCACCGTCTTCTATAGGAATCGAGTGATGTTTGCGATGGCCTTAAACTCAACCCCCTTGGTGAAGTAATCCACAACTACTACGATGAATTTGACTCCCTCCTTGCGAGGGGGGAGTGGGTCGACCAGGTTAATTCCCCACTGGGTGAAGGGCCAAGGTGGGATGATCGACATAAATTCTTTCGGTGGGTAGTGGGGCATTTTGGTGTACTCTTGGCACTTCCAGCATTTCCTTGCATAGTCATTGGCATCTCGCAAGGCACGGGGCCAATAATACCCCACCCTTAATACCTTTCTGGCTAGAGCCTTTCCTCCTAAGTGATTACCGCAAATCCCTTCATGTATTTCTACCAACACATACTGTGCTTCTTCAGGTTATATGCACCTTAAGAGAGGCTTCAGGTGGCCCCTCTGGTACAAAATTCGCTCGATCAAAGTGTAGCATGCTTCTCGGTTTCTAATCTTTGTTGCCTCTTGCTTGTGCTTGGGCACCTCATTGGTGTTCAAGTACTTGAGTATGTCCCTTGCCCAATCTGGGGATGTAGGTTGTATCTCCATTACCTCGATCCCTACAGTGGGTATTTCGAAGGTTCAAATCAGCGTCTGCTCTTAGAGGTGGGAGTCTTCTTGCTTGAATGTCGTGCATGCCATTTTTTTGCTTTTTGGTGTTTTCTGTCCATGACCCCTGCTGAATTGAGAAGTACTTGAAATGGGGGAGGTCGACTTCTACCAGTGCCAAGTAATTATTTAATTTTTTGCTCTTCACGGCGAACTCCCCTTGTTCTTGATTGACCACCACCTCGAATCAGCTCGTACATTAATGTCGGCGGCACCCAACGACCTAGCTAATGCCAATCCTGAGAGTAGAGCTTCATACTCTGCCTTGTTGTTCATGGTTTTGAACGCTAAATTGATGGCCTAATTGTACTCCTCTCCCTCAAATTTAATGATATGCCATTACCCCTCGAGGCTGGCAAGATGAACCATCCATGAAAACTTACTAGGACTTCAGGGGAGGTGCATGATCTCTCTACGCCAGGAAACCAGTAACTTTAGCGAAGTCTACCAGCACATGCCCCTTGATGGTGTTTCGTGGAGCAAAGTCGATGTCAAATTCGCTAGCTCTACTACCCAATTCAAGAGCCAACCCGAAGCGTCTGGTCTTTGCAAGATCTCTTTCAGGGAGGTTTCTGTGAGGACCCTTACTGGGTGAGCTTGGAATTACATGTATAGCTTGCGTGTTGTTACCACCTGCGCGAAGGCGAATTGCTCTATGCGAGAGTATCTGGCTTCAGCTCCATGATATGCTCGGCTAGTGTAGTAGATCAGCCTTTAGACTCCATCCTCTCCGTGCTCTAATACCGACGAGACTGCCTGGGGGGAGACTTCTAGATATAGGGTTAGCATTTGCCCACACCTGAATTGGCAACGGAGCGGTGGGCTCGTGAGGTATTCTTTGAGAGCCTCGAATGCCAGGTCGCACTCACCATCCCATGTTTGTGCTTTCCGCAAAACCTTGAAGAAAGGTAGACACTTGTCGGTGGATCTTGACATGAACCTATTGAGGCCACTCGCCCGGCCAGCCTTTGCGCCTCTTTCATGCTTCGGGGTGGGGCTATGTTGAGGATGGCCTCCACCTTTTCGGGGTTGGCTTCGATTCTACGTTCTGTCACCATGAATCCCAAGAACTTCCCTGATCCAATGCCAAAGGCGCACTTTCCCGGGTTCAATTTCTTCTAGTACGACCTCAGTATTGAAAAGCCTCCCTTAGATCATTCGAGTGTTGTTCCGGAGTCCCACTCTTAACCAACAGGTCATCCACATAGACCTCTATATTTACTCCTACTTGATTTTGAACATAAGGTTAGCTAGCGGCTGGTAGGTCGCTCCGGCGTTCTTTAGCCCAAAACGCATTGTCGTGTAACAATACAGGCCTTGGTCGGTGAAGAATGAGGTCTTCTCCTCATCTTTCGGGTTCATGTGAATCTGGTTATACCCAGAGTAAGCATCTATGAAGTTGAGCATATGATAGCCTCCTGTATAGTCGACGATCAAATCGATGTGGGGAAATGGGAATCTGTCCTTCAGGCAGGCTTTGTTGAGGTTTGTGAAGTCGACACACATTCTCCATTTGCTGTTTGGCTTTTTTATGAGTACCTTGTTGGACTGCTATTCTGGGAGTGGGCTTCTTAGATGAATCCAGTGGCTAATAGGCAATCCACTTCCTCAGCTATTGTGACATTATTTTCTGCACTGACACTTTGGTGTTTCTACGTCACTCTTTCAGCCTTTGGGTCTACGCTAAGGCCATGTTGTATGACTTCAGGGGCTATTTCAGGGATGTCCTCGTGGCTCCAAGTGAATACATCCTAGTGGGTGGCGAGGAGTCGTTGCATGGTGCTCCGTGCCTTCGACGTCAGTTTGCTCCCGATCCTTACTATGGCTTCTAGTTTATTTGGGTTTTGGGGGATGAACTTCAACTGCTTGTCTGGTTCCACCTTTCTGAGCCTTTGCTCATCTCGGATTTTCCCTTAGGCTGGGACATAGACGGGAGGCAATGGCATGGTGCAGTCATCCACCGTAGGGCACACCACGCTCACCCCGCCACTCGAAGGCCTCCCTTCTTGGGTATGTTCCCCCTTCTCTTCTGCGGCATCTCCTCTGATCCAGGGAGTTTGGCTTTCTTGTTGGTTAGCTTCCATGCTCATCAGCACTATTAGTGAGCATCTGAGTTTTTTGCAATGGTTTGTCGTAGGCATATGAAGTACATGTAAGATTTACCAGCATCCCACAGACGAAGCCACTGTTAACGTCATGCTTCATACGCCTTTGGGCCAAGTTCCAACAACTCAGGTCTTCAAAATCAGGCCTGCGAAAATGAAGTAAAACGAAACTGGGAGAGGGCCTTGGGGCTGGGGAGTCTCTGATGCCAAAGTTAGTATCATCTTTCGGAAGTTTGTAAATAATGAAAGAGTCTAAGGATTAGAGAGCCTTTCTCGTACTTGGAAGTTTCTATTTATATTGGGAGTATGGGGGAGGACAAATCATGTCTTCCCCTATGGAGTCCATGTATTTTGTACTATTTCTTTTGCTAGAGTTTTTGAATGCGGCATGGCTTTGCAATGGTGTCATTAATGTGATGTGTAGCTTGGGTAGTGGTGCCATTAATGCGGTGTGGTTCCTAGATTTGTTTTACCTTTGGTGCTCTGTCGATGTCCCCAATTTAGAAGATCAAAGGTTCTCCATCTTTCCCGTTTTGCCCTGTACAAGTCTCCATGAGTGGAGTGTGGTTGAGCGATACCAAGCTTATTCGTCCCATCTGCCAGCATTGCTTACTTTTCCTTATAAGCGACTTACTTCATGAACAAGTTTGGACCCTGGGCCAAGTATCGGGTCAAAGCCCAGTGTGCTTGTGAAGTGGGGGGCAATCCCCTTACATATCCCATCCTCACAAATCTCCCACTCGCAGACCATCTTCACCCCTCCTCCCTGGCGTGCATCATCACCATCAAGACGCCGTCAAAGGTGGGCCTCATCGACACTGATTGTCCCTCCCCATCGAGCAGTGCCACACACCACAGTCATCATCGTTGCTGGACGCCCTCCATGCTAGTAAGCCCACTTTTCATTCACTTTTTCTCTTTAAGTTTCAAATATATCTCTCTCTCTCCCTCCTTCCCTCCCTCTCTAAGGTTCAAACTCTAAAGCGCATACTCGAACCTTCAAGCATTCTCTGTTTTCACTCTCTCACACACACACAGAGACTCTCACATACCCTTGTTCTATTTCACCCCATTTGTCCCTCCTCGGTGTGAAATCTAGCCCTCTCTCCCTTTCTAATTTTGAGTCTCTCATTCTCTTGGTGTTCATCTATTAGCCCGAGGTGTTACAAATGTGTTTTTATTATTATTATTTTATTTTATTATTTTATATTTTATTTATCTTATTTTATGTGTATACTTCCTCCACTATATAGAGGTTCAACACTACTCTCGTTGGGTATTGGTTGCCACATTCTGGTCAGATAGTGTGAATCTCCTTGATTCTTGTTGCCATGGTAACTCCCTCTCTTAGGAGAATTAAGCTAGCCATGCTACAATGCAGTTTCTCTACTGAATGAAATCAATTTTCGTTTTGTCAATGATAGTAGAGAAGTAATCTCATCTCTAGGCAGCGGGTGTCACTCCCTAACCCCACATATCATCGCATGAAATTATGTATCCTAATTTCTCTCCTCTTTGCAATGTACTACTATGATGGTAGATTCGTAAATTTTGAATGATGTGAAATTAAGGTGTTGATTTGTGGTAGTGTTGTTGGTGTTTGCATTGGGTTGAGATTGAGGCTAATTGAGTCACTGGATGGATTAATGTGGTTGTTGTTGAATTGAGATATGAAGGTTCAGGTTATTTGTTGCTAATTGGGGTGGAGTTCATGATGACCGTTTGTGTCATTATGAGATTGTTCGGGTTGTGGCAATATGGAGTTATGTGGTTGTCCAGAGGTAATGGTGGGTTGTTTTGAGTTATATGTGGGCTGTGTTAGGTGTTTATACATGCTGATAGTTTGAGTTTGACTTTGGTTAAGATGGATTGATAAGTTGCTTTTGGGAACTGATAAGTGGCTATTGAGTTATTTGATTAGGTTAATACGCTTGTTCTTGAGTATTTGACTTTGGGAGTAAGTAGATTAACTAGAAAGTATGAATATTCACTTGATGTAAGTATGGTTGCGGGAGTTGAGTTACACGACTGCTTTTGGTTGACTTGTTCTTATACGAAAATAGTTGATAGGGTTAGCTGTGATGAGTTTCAATTATTAAAACTCAATGATTTTTTTTTTTTTTTTTCTGATTTAGGTGGTGAAATATTTAGAGGTAGAACTCAAGACTAAGATAGCACACTGCAAAAGTTGAGGTAAGCAATGTTCTTATACTAGACTTTGCATAAAAGAAAATGACTTGGGTTGATTTTGAAAATATGCATGTTCGTTTTGAAAAAATAAAAAAAAAACCTGCAAACAACGTCATATATGCATTCTGCATACTCATAAAATCTGTATAAGAATGAAGTATTTATGTCATGACTAATATAGACATGAGCGTATTTTAATGTTCTGTTTCTGAAAAGTGGAATATAGTGAATATGAGATCTAAAAAGTTTTGCTTTGATTAAATGACGATGGTTTGATTCCATTATTTTGAATATGTGAAATAATCTAAACCTATTTAATACTCTGCTTTGGTATGATGTGTCATCTAAAAACCTTGGCATGAATTTATGATTTTGTATCTAATTATAATCTAGCTTCTATGTTGCTTCTATTTTGTCTCCGAAAGGATTGTTGGCCTGTGTTGGCAATGCATGGTGTCCTAGCTAGTTGGCTTGCAAAAAGAATATATAATTTCTTACCAGCTTTCGAGTCAAATTATGGTAATTGGTTGCCATTTGGCCACCATATCTTTAGTGAATTGACAAAAGATAGACTGAGGGAGTTAAATGCTAAAATAATTAGAAACCTATGGAGACCTTTTAAAAGAAAATTTCTGAAAACTAAGGAAAATCAATCATAGCTTATAATATGTTGGTATATATATATGATCATGTATTGAACTGGATATATAATGGTTAATTAGTACATACAAGTTCCACAAAGCTATTAATGTTAGTATAGTTTATTTATTTCTATTAACCTATAATTATAACAAGACTGTGACTTTAATTCAAGTTTAATTTATACATGAGTGTGCACTACTTTTTGTTGATGGTAATGACAACTGATATGGTTCTTTTGGATGATGAGTGAAATAAGTTATCGACAGCTGAGGTTTCCAAACCTTGTCATGTCAAGACTCAAGAAGGCCAATATATTCAATGTTAAGAATCTAGTTCGATACCAAGATGATCATGATCAAATTATTTGAGGGTGGATTCTCACCAAACTGTAAGGATGGTGTAGATCAGATAGCTAACGTAGGTGTTTGTGGAGAAATTTGGGTTGATGAAGTTGATACGAGAAATCAACCTTAATGTTGTTTGATGGTTCCTAGCTAGCTAGTACAAAATTGCGATGTGGAAATTCCATCAGAAGTGTCGCATGAGAATTGCTCGTGCAAGGAGCTAGGTACGTACGAGATGATCAGCAATTCACTCGAGCCTCGCATGATCTTTGCTTTTGTAGGATTGCGACTATATCATCAGCTACGTACATGGTATTTGAACGATTTTGAGTGCAACGTGTGTGTGTCTATATATATATATATATATATATAACACTACAAGGAAAACGAATATTTGCATGACTAATTTTTTGTGACAAAAATAACTATTGTAACGAAAACACTCATTTTAACTGAAAATAATCATTTTGTTAAAAATAACTGATCACAAATAAGTATTTTTCGTGTAGTTAACTGACTTGGCTTCCAGTGAACTTCTTTTGATCTTTGCTCAAGAGAGTTTGCAATAAAGCTCTGCCAAAGTCAATTATTTCTAGAGAATGATTTATATCGGCTTAGGCTCTACGTATATCGGCTTAGGCTCTACGTACAGATTTTTTGAAAAAATGAGTCATAACAAAAGTTACTTTTTTATAAAAGGTTTCAAATTTTTTTAAGAAGGCTGCGTAAAAATTACACACCTTATATCTATAGTTCGGATTAATTTATTTCAATTAATCCTATTTTTTATGCAAGTTTGTCAAATTTCAAACTTTCACTCTTTATAAATTAATACACTTACGTACGCAAGAGGCCGGCGTTTTCGTCTTTTAAAATTAGCTTCTAATTACAATACGCCACATCAAAAGTATATAAAATAGCAAAGGAAAAACATAGAGGTTTGAAATTAAGAGAAAGGACAATCGAGAAACATGCAATTAATGGATCTTTCTGGCTATCCTTTCATTGATTATTTCTTAACTGTATTTTTTCCTACTTTCTTTCCAATATGCATGATGCAACCAACCCTAGCTCGGATGAAGATACGCCGTACCATCCTAGCTAGCTGATCAGAAACTACTTCGGAATATTAAATACAGATTTATACGGTTAAGGTGGTAAAGTCATGAAGATGTTCTGTCGACGTCCCAACTGTACGTTTCTTTGAAGAAATTAATGAAATCGCCAAGTTGACTTTTTAGCTTGAAGGAGATTTACGTCGAGTCACTAGGATGTTTGGATCAGAGAGATTGTTTTATCTTTATCTCTATAATTTTTTTAAATTTTTATATAAAATATAATAAAAAATTTAATTTTTTTAATTCTTAAAATAATAATAATATTAAAAATAATATTATAATAATATTTTATTCAACTTTTAATTTTTATATAAAAATATTATATCTCATCTCACTATCTAAACTAATCCTAAATTCTAACATGAGTATCTCATATTATTTCTTAAAATAATTTATAAATAATAATAAAATGATAATAAATAATTTTTAAGTAATAAATAATTATTTATAAATAACAATAAAATAATCTAAAAACAATTATATTTCCAAACAAATACTTCGATCAGATCACGTAGAGCAGTGATTTCAGATCTAGTACTAGTCTTCTCAATCAGTACGTAGCCTCGCTCGCAAATTAAAGATAATCTATATGTAACTGAATACAGCTAAGAATGAAGCTGTGTCTGTGAAGGCCCTTGATCATGAGCATGCATGTTCTATAAGTACCATAACAGCTTTTATATATATATATATATATATATATATAGTTTCATGATTTCCAGCATGAATTCATATGCAGAAACTATTTATATTCATACCATTGCATGAACAACTAAATCTAATTTATGGCTTGCTTCCAATGCTAGGATTCAGCGTCATGCCAGACTATTGATTCAATGAGTCTAACATAAACACCTAATTTTTAAATTACTAAATTTATCTAAACTCAAAATTTCTTTACATCTCGGACTCACAATTACTTTTTTCAAGTCAATACCTCTTTACACGCTAGACTCATAACTTTTTTTAATTTTTAATAAATACATCTAAACTTATCTTAACATCTAAACACATCTTAACTAAATCTGATAAACTCACTCCATCATCCTAACTCACTATTATTCATAACGATGTCAACTTATCTCAATCAACCTCTAAACGGCCTAAGGCTAGTAGCTAGCTGAAATATAAGCAAGTTGCAGGTGAAAAAAATTTGCGCATGCCGGCGGACCCACTACTTTTACCTTCTGATCGCGAGGTTCATATATATAAATATATATATATATATATATAATTATATCTATTTATAGTCAAGTCTGAATTTATAAATGGCCTTACCTACCCCTGTTCAGGTTGACTATGTAGCATGCTACTGTGCTTCTCCCTAATTTCTTGCAATTCAAGATACGTACTGTATCGATCCTGATCAGGATGTTGTCACTCTGGGAAATAATGATCATAATGACTACAACAAAATAATTAAAGTGATGCGTTGGGGAACTTGTACACGACATCATGAGTAAGTAATTTGCATTAAAATATATTATACAGAATCGAGCTTCTAACTTCAAAACATAACGAATAAGTTTGAATGCAATTTTCTAATCCCCAATTGTGAACTATTCTAGCCAGCTCGGAGGAGTGCTTACCTACTCCCTTACGAATAGACTAATAAAGAAAGTCGGAGCCAAATTAATCGTTGAATGTTTCTCAACACTGCGTCTATATAACTGTGCTGGCCACGGTGGTGTTTACCATCACGGTCTGCATGCAAACAGCCATTATTTTCAGCCTCACTTCCTAGCAAAGGCTCTCTTGATATCTATAGCTTTGCCATTATTCACTAGGAAAACCATGAAGCTGCTTGATGTGGAAATTATCTCTCGGGACACCATCAAACCCTCTTCACCGACCCCACACCACCTTCGCCATTACACTCTCTCCTTCATCGATCAAATTACACCTCAAATTTTCATGCCTCTTATTCTCTTTTACTCAAGAGATGTCGATACCGATCTTAGCTGCGTAGAGCGCCAAGATCGGATTAAGAAATCTTTGTCCGAAGCATTGGTGCTGTTTTACCCGCTAGCAGGACGAGTTAAGTATAATTCTCATGTTGAATGCAATGATGAGGGTGTCCCCTACGTGGAAGCCAAGGCCAACTGCAATCTTTCCGAATTTTTGGAGAATCCAAACCCTGCTGAGCAAAACAAATTCCTGCCATATGAACTGGACGATGCCAATGAACTAGCCTTTGCCCTCCAAGTCACATCTTTCACTTGTGGTGGGATCGTTATTGGTCTGGTCTTCGCCCACAAAGTTTCAGATGCTTCCTCATTCTTCTTGTTCATCAACAACTGGGCTGCTATTGCTCGTGGTAGCAGTAACATAGCAGTTCCACGATTCGAATCTGTGACGATATTCCCCCCAGAAACTTTTCCAAGCTATAGCGCAAGTAAGGGAACTGGGAAGAACAAGATTGCGATAAAAAGATTTATCTTCCATTCTGCTGCTATAGCAGCTCTCAGGAGCAAATACAGCACTGACAACACGAGCATCGAATACCCACGTCCCACTCGTGTCGAGGCCTTATCTGCTTTCATATGCAACCGCTTCCTCGCTGCCACTCAACAAGAAGCAAACCCCAATAAGGTATGCACTTTGATTCACGTAGCAAATTTGCGAACGAAGCTGAAGCCGCCCCTTTCAGAAATTGATTTTGGGAACATGAGCATGCCAACAGGTTCGGTAATCTCCAAGAACACTGAGGATGGCTTTCAAGGCATTGTTATTCCAATGAGAGATGCCATAAAGAAAATAGACATGAATTATGTGAAGAGTTTCCGAGAGAGTGGTGCCTATCGGAATTTCATAACGGAAAACTCAGAAAGATTCAGGAGAGGAGAGGTGGCTTGCTTGGCCTTCACTAGCTTGTGCAGGTTTCCTATTTATGATGTGGATTTCGGGTGGGGAAAGCCGGTGTGGATAGGCTCAGCTAGATTGCTGCACAAGAATCTGATTACTTTCTTCGACACAAAATCAGGGGATGGAATAGAGGTATGGATTAACTTGGATGTGGAGGACATGGCTAAATTTGAAGTTGACAAGGAGCTCCTATCATATGTTTCGTCGACCAAGGTTGTGGAATGACGTCCTAATTATGGACTGATAATATTGTTCTAGGTGGACTCTGCAAATATGACTTTCGACGTTTTAAGCATGGTTTCGATGATTTTTTTTTTTTTTTCTTTTTTTGAAGCAAGTGAGAAATAAGTTTGTTTAATAATGTGTACTTTTAGTAATATAATTGCAAATCCCTTGGGTGTAAGGTCGTCCGACTGAAAATTAGTATTTGAAAGAAACTTTGGAATATCATTAATCAATGCATAGTGAAAGTATATTTAGCCCTTTTTTTTTTTTTTTTTTTTTTGGAAGTGTTACCCTAGATTTCAAGTATATATATAATATGAAAAACCTCACCGGCTGGTATCTTAAAATAATTTCCTAGCTAGCTTATATATTCTTCTTCATCACCCCTTGTATATGGAGTTTATAGATCACTCACTACAAGAAAATTGTTATTTGTGACCAGTTAATTCTAATAAAATGACTATTTACAGTTAAAATCGGCCACAGATATTCTTTTCACCTCAAACAAATGGCCACAAAAGCTCATTTTTCTTGTAGTGACTTTTAATTATTTTGGGTTGGGGATCCTTTCAATTCTATTTAGAAAAATTATATTTGCAAACTGATATGGAGGACGTGCACACCCTTTAAATATATATATATATATATAAATAATTGGCTGGCATGATTTGATTTATAATAAAAATTCTAAAATCAAGTTTCTTGCAAAGGTGTATTCTCCTTACAGACTTGTAAATAGAAAAACTCTTCTAATCTATTACTATATATAAAAGCGAAGTCATATAATTACGATGTGGCATTCTATTCATAAAAGTAGGCATTCTACCCATTAAATTTAAAGTGTTATGTTTATGAATAGATAAACCTTTTAAAAGCAATATTTCATTATGAACTATTGTAACTTTTAAATTTCATTTCTTTTCTTACATATAAAGATATATAAACCGATTCAATATTCCACCCAAAAGTACTAATTTAATATTTATATTTTTTTTTGTATTTTAAGCGGAGTCATATGACTCCGATGTGGCATTCTACCCATAAAAGTAGGCATTCTACCCATTAAACTTGAAGTGTTATATTTATGGAGCGATAATCCTTTCAAAAGCAATATTTCATTATAAACTGTTCTAACTTCTAATTTTCATTTATTTTTGAACATATAAAGATATAAACCGACTCAAGTCTCTACCCAAAGGCACTATTTCAACTTTTATATTGTTTCATCAAATAAATCCCCCTATAAACTGTTTCAAATTTCTACACTATAAAGCCCGGTCTCTCTCTAAATCTATCTCCCTCATACACAACAATAATATTGCATGGGTTATAGGCTCGTATTTATAATACTCATGTTAACATCTTCCAACAAGGTGATGCAACATTTGGCACGTACATATCACCAATTAATGATTCAAATGTTCATAATCATATTAATTTTATCTGTCACCCATATCATTATATTAAATAAATATCTTCATTCATGTAGCTAGGCGGCCACGTCAAATCTCTTCAAATCAGACATCTTGACTCTTTCTTCTTGTTTGCATGTAGTATTCCCCAACAGCAAGGTTTAATATATAATAGAATATTAATTTCCAAAACTTGTCAGTCACATTTAAATCTTATATATTTATAATTATAAGAGGTGACTTGCTAAGGATATTAGACAGGTGGAGGACATGACTCCCGGCCCACTAATATGCTGGCATTACATGAATGTTCTAATATTTTTAAGACAATTTGATTTTATAACTTTTTTTTATGAATTAAATTGATCTACCATGTCAGCTACGTATATAGATCAGTACTTAGGTTAGAAAACTAAAGAATATAGCAAAAGTTGTATGGTACGTCTACGACTTACGTATATGCTGAAAATCCATGTACTTATTTCTCTTTATAACTGTGCCCCGTTTATGTACGGTATACAGTTGGTGCGTGCTCTAAGTCCCGTGCTATTTGAAAGGTGGGACATAATTTATAATTAAATGGTACTTGAGATAACAATTAATAAGTGGGAGCAAGATGTTGGGCCTTGGCAAGTAATATGATTCCTCTCCATTGTATGGTCTTAACTAGTCTCCTAATTCTCTCTACGTAATTAGTCTTCCCTAGACGGCCTGTCTCTAATTCTTATCCTCCTCCACCATTAATCTCCCTCTTCATCACCTTTCTTTCTTTCCTCGTCAATCTGATCACCATCTTTTACTCCCGTTGTCTAATATTAATGATACAAACCAAACATATATATTGACTTACCACTGAAAAAACACAAAATCCCTCTCTTGGGTAGATGTCCCTTAGAAACTGAAAAAGAATTAAAAGCTTTACAAGCTTTCATGAATTAGACTCTTGTTGGCAAAATAATCGATCTCCCAAAAACAACCACCAAAACCAACCATCTACAATAGCAATATCCGATCGATATTCCTCTTGGCGCTTTCCAGAGAACCTGCATGCATATATATATATAATATATATAAGAAATGGATGCAAACAAGTTACTTTTTCAGTTCGATCTCCTCAGAGAAAGATAAAAAGAAAATCCTATCTGTCTCTTGTTATGGAGTCAATAGCTAATAATTTTTTCTACACCATCCCAGAAGCATCTGAGATTAAGGATGCTTTATTTTAAACTGGTCATTTACACCGTGAGATTAATCATACTCAATAGCACCTATTCCCAAAAATGAATGTAATGCCCCGGTCCCGGATGGGTCGGAGAGTTATTACTTGTCACTCGAAAATCATAAATCATAGTTCAGATATAAACTCTAACTTCTCAATTACACATGAATCTCAATGTTTAAAACTCCTACTCACAAAATAAATAACTATGAACGCTACTAAGTCTCAAAATAAACCTCAACCTTTCAAAATACCCAATCGAGAAAGCAAAACAAAACTATTGAATATAAATGCTCAGATAACCAAAGTACCCTCCTTGTACTTATTCCACTATATATGCTCATGTAGCCTTATACACCATTTTTAGTCTTGATCCCCAGTTGAACCATCAAAATTATCTGAAAAATGTTATGGAGATAAGGGGTGAGTTATCAACAACTCAGTAAGTAGAGAACATATACTAATATGTAAACATGAGCCTTTTCAAAGAGTTCAATATGAAGAAACAAAATATTTCATTTTCATATGTAGATCTCATAAACGTGTTATCAGAAAATTAGAGTGTCTTTTCAATCTTTTCATACTCAAAATCCAACTGTTCATATTTAAAGACATTTTTCATATTCAAAAACTATTTTCATATTCAAAAACCAACGGTTCATATTCAAAAATTTGTTTCATATTCAAAAACGCTTTAGCATAACATAACTGAACATCTTCATCTTATAATATCATATCATATCATATCATATCATATTGTATCATATCATATCATGTACCATGTTTAACCCCCGTGGTAAGGTTGTGCTATCCCCGGTGGCCAAACCAAGCAGTATCATATTGTGAAACTTTTCCTTTTTCAATCTCGGAGCCCCGAGTGTGTACATAGGAAAGAATACATAAAAGATCACTTTGTTTTCAATGTGGTTGCACTCATATCATATCATATTATGGTGATACCAACCATATCACGTGAACAAGTATCATCATATCAGAACCATATTCAGAATCAGAATCAAAACAGATAAGTATGCCAAAAGTTTTTCATGTCCATATCATATCAAACCACGTGCTGAACATATTCATATCATTTCCATTTGATCAAAAACAGGTCCAAATCGTTTTCATATCCTTTGTACAAAAATCTCAATTTTCATATTCGTTCTTTGCACATTTCAGAAATATGTCAAATATTGCTCATGTCTACACTATTCATGTCAAAAGCATTTATTTTCTCTTTCATACATATCTCATGAGTGAATGCAAAACATATACTAAGGTTGTTTTTCACCTTTTCTTTTTAAAACAACATGCACATTTTTTATAAACCAACCTCAGTTTATTTCTTTTTATGCAAATCTAGCATAGGATCCCCGCTTACACGGACTTTTTAACTTTTCAGAAAATCTTCACAATAGTGCCAAAGGAATATCAATCGGCACCTATAGAAAAATTCATGTAACTTGAATAAATCTCCAACTTGAACAGTTACTTCGAAATTACAACTGAAATACCTGTTTTAATACCTCGAGACCTAAAATTCTCATAACACTAACATGCCATCATTTTCCAAAATTCACCAATATCCACTTGCTCTCTTCGACTAAGATATTAAATTCTAACTTATTTACTATTGAGAAACAAACTATAATACTACATAACATAATTATACCAAAATCCTTTTAAAGTTAATAAACTAGAACATAATAAAATTACAACATTATCACTTACCTTTGAAAGAAAAACTTTACTTAAAATAATTTTAACTTACCAAAATATTTTCTGTAAACATGGAAAACTTAGAGTTTATAAATACATATTAAAAGTTTAAAACACAATAATGCAACTTGTAACTCTAAGGTAATAATGTAATTTTATTTATTTAGTAGACCAGCTATGCAATAGTTTTTGTAATAATTTATCATTTGAAAACATGATCAAAGTGCATAGAGGTAATAACTCCTATTCTATTAGGTTGCAGAATTACCCATGAATATAAATATCTATATTTTTTTCTCTAAGACAGCAAACATGAAAAATGAATGAATTGAAGTGCAGCGGCGTGGACTTACAAATAAAACCGAGATATGTCAGGAGGGGCAAGGCGCGACGGGCTGGGCAGGGATCGATGGTGGTGAGAAAGAGAGAGAGCACCACGGCATGAGGGAAAAATGTTACCGAGAGGGAGGACAGTGACTAGAGGCGGCAGTAGTGTAGTATGGTGGCGATGGCGTGGAGGAGGCTGGCGGTGTAAGGTGGCCGATTTGAAGCCCACGATGACCTCCAATGATGCTCTATTTTTAAGAAGTAAAACATAGTTGCATATGGTGGCCAAGCAAAATGTTTTGGTTGCGAACGGAGGGACACAAGCATGGAGTTGGGTAGTGGAAAGGTTTCTGTCCTGCGAGGGAGGTCTCATCTCATTGCTCAAGGTTGGCAAGGGCTGGGCAGTGTTTCAGCATGGTGGTTCGGGTGGTGCAAGTTGAGTATCATAATGGCTTATACTCATTGATGCATGGTGGTTTTCGGGTGTCTATGCAGCGTTAGTGCAAGATGGTAGCGGTGAGAAGAATGTTGACATTTCATGATGGCTATCAGAGGGAGAGAGCATGTTCTGTAGAGGGGAGTTGTGATATGAGGATAAGGAGTAGAAGAGAAGCCGTCGAGATGTGGACGTTTTAGAAACCATGGTGGAGTAAACTTCAGGAGAGCAGAAACTGAAATTGAAAAACCGTCTAGAAGATAAAATGCAAGCGACAAGATGAAGCTCACCTCAAACGACGTCGCGGGGTAGGGGAGGCAGGAGGAAAAAAAATGAAGAGAAAGAAAAAAAAAAAAAAAAAAACATCCAAAGGTCCAGGTGTTACAATGAAACTCTAGCCATTACTTACAAGATCATTTAAAAAATCCTTGCTGGTTGACTAAATTAACTGGTGCTTCATAAAATAATCTCTCATTTGCAAGCTGCTTTTGTACCTAGAATAATGATCAAAGGAAACTCCATACTTGCTCATGAACTCTTTCAATGAATTCGTCACAAAAAAGGAAAGGAAGGAAGCATAAAAAATAAAAAAATAAAACCTTCAAGAAGCCCACATGATCATCCAATCCAACCTTCAAACTTACATGATGGTCTGGCCAAAGCATCAATAGCACCATCAGCCGATTCAGATATCGAATTGTATGTCTTGCTTTAATCAACAAAAGTACTCCTCTCGGCATCAAAACTAAGCATCTTGGCCTACCCCTTATCCTTCCAAAGAATAAAAGTGAAGCTTTCAAAGCCATAAAAAATTGTATCACCTTTAAACTTGAAAGATGGCAAGCTAAACTTCTTTCCCAGGCAGCTAGAACCACTTTCATTACCTATGTATGTAGATTCAACTATCCTCTCCTACGTCCTCTTTTTTACTCCTTTCAAAAAGCATTTGCAATGATTTAGACACCATCATGTTTATGGGATTCTGATGGGACTTTATAAAACTTGAAAATTAAAAGCATCTCTTTTTGAAATATTGGGACTGTTATCCAAAACCCCAGCTTGGAGGTCTGGGCATTAGGAAAATGCATGAGTTGATTCTTTCTCTCCTTAACAAAACTCAGTTGACAACTCACCACGGGCAGCAACAAATTATGGGCTACCAATACCAATGCCAAATATAAGGGAAATGACTGCTTAGAATACAGTGTAATTAGACCAATTGATTCTTGGTTTTGGAAAAGGTTTAACCAAAACAAAACCAATCATCTCCCAAGATATCTATTTCTTCATTAAAAATGGTCCATCTATCAAAGTATTCTCCAATAAATGGATTGCCCACAAAACTTCATAAATCCCTAGCAACCTTTAACACCCCCATTCTCGTCACTACTTTCATACAAAGCAACCACAAGCAACGTGATAGAAATAAACTCTTGATCTCCTTCTATGAACCCCACATTGCAAATACAATTCTCAATACACATCTCCCTTAACAGGATAGCTTGATCATTTGGTCCCTATCTCCAACTAGTATGTTCACCATCAAGTCCACTTATAAACTTATCACTACTCAAACAACACCTCTCCCAAATTCCGTTCACTTTGCAATGCCTTGTAAAAAACTTTAGAAACTCAAACTCCAAGCTCGTCTCAAGCTCTTACTCTGGAAATTCAGTTGGAATTCTTCCCAAAAAAGCAAACTAGGAGGATCTTGTCTCTATTTTTGTTAAGCTTTCCTCTCTAGGTCTCTGACCCGAGTAGAAGTTTTTTCTCTCCTGCCCTATACAGGTGGTCTGAACCCTTATTTTCTATGCTAATGGACTCTGATTCTCACAATGGAGGAGAATCTAGAGGAACTATATAAACGATTGGCTCTTACTGATCAGGAACAAGAGGAGATTCAAGTGGAGACTCATAAGCTGGAAGATGTTTTCAGTGGTGGAGAGTTATGCTTGATTATACAAGTATTAATAGCTCGACATTACAATAAAGAAGCTTTTAAATAGATGATAAGGAGGATTTGGAGGCCGATGAAGAATGTTAGGTTTCGGGATTTGATAGCTACGTTGAGTCTCATTGAATTTGGTGATATCAAAGATAAGGAGCGAGTGGTCCGTGATGGTCCTTGGTATTTTGACAAACACCTGCTACTACTGAAAAAGGTGGAAGGACTTCAACCAGTCCACCAGATACGACATATAAAGGCCCTGTTTTGGGTTCGCTTGCATGGGTTACCTCTTGGAGCAAGGAATGAGTATATTGGTGAGCTGATAGGAAGCAGGATTGGGGAGGTCGTGGGAGTGGACTTTGTGACGAGGGAAATGGTATGGGGAGATTTTATGCGAGTAAGAGTAAATGTGGATATAACAAAGCCTCTGCTCAGGGGGAAGATGATAAATTTTTGTTTGGGGACAAAAGAATGAATTCGATTATCATATGAGTGTCTTCCAGACTTCTGCTATTGTTTTGGCCGGTTGGGCCATGGGCACAAGGAATGTGAGTTGGGGGGTTAGCTTAGGGCAGAGATGAGAAACACGAGTTTCCCTATGGCATATGGATGAGAGCAGATGGCTATGGATCTGGAGGTGGGGAACGTCAATGGAAAGCTTTTGCCAAAAGGGAGGCAGCTCCGGTGGCTAATCTGGGGACTGTTACAAATAAGGATGAAAAGGGTGGTACGACAGATACGCCGTTACAATCAACGCAAGAGGAAGGAGATGATGACATGGAGGGTTCCAAAACCGTGGGGAATATTCTTGCAAAGGAGGGGGGACCAATGGAATGCATACAGATGAGGAGGTAACAGAATGCATGGAACGTGGGCACAAAAGGACAGAAGAAGTGGTGGTTACAAAATTCAGGCAAAAAGGTGAGGGATCGATGCAGAGAGATGAGCTGTCGTTGCTGAAAAATAAATGGGCTGTAGATGTGGGGAAGAGCCCAGGGATTGTGGTGGAAAGCCCAGTAACACGAAGTGTGCAAAAGCCCAATGAAAAGGAAGCCCGTAAGTGGAAATAGCTGTCCCATTTTAGCAACCCAGCTTTGACCCAGAATGCTGCTTTGATTCAGAAAGTAACGGCAAAAAAAAGAAAAGAGCTTGGCAAGATAGAAGGAGAAGAGAAAAGAGTTGCGAAAAAAGAACCAGTCACATGGGAGGGTGGATGAAGATCGAAGGGTGGAAAAAGAGAAGATATCAACGGTGGCTGACATTCAAGCCCGCCGGGACCCATGAAACTCCTCAGCTGGAATGCCCGAGGGCTTGAGAACTCACGTGGCATTCGATCTCTTTGAGACTTAGTCACGAAGGAAGGGCCCGACGTAGTTTTCTTACAAGAAACCAGACTGAAAGCTCGTGCTATGGAGAAATGTAAGTTAAAACTTGGCTTTATTAATTGTTTAGCTGTTGATTATGAAGGGAGAAGTGGTGGAATTGTACTATTGTGGAAAAAGATATTAAGCTTACAATTCTGAGTTACTCTAGGAATCGTATTGATGGGCCTCATAGAAATGGTGATGAGTGTTGGTTGATCGCTGGTGTATATGGGCATCCGGATACAAAGTATAGGCATGTGGTTTGGGATTTAATTAAATCTTTATACAGAAGAGAGGAGCCATGGGTAGTTTTTGGTGATTTTAACGAATTAGTTAGTCTCAATGAAAAATGGGGTGGCAGGAGGAGGCCTGAAAAATAGATGGGGGAGTTTAGGGATATGATTAATCAATGTGCCTTAAGAGACTTAGGCTTTAAAGGGCCACAATACACTTGGTGTAATGGAAAAGTGGGGGTGCAGTGTATCAATGAAAGACTAGATCGTTTTCTGGCAAACACTCATTGGAGGACCTGTTTCTCACAAGTTATTGCCACTCATGGTTTTGTGGCCTACTCTGATCACCTCCCTATTTGGTTAGAGCTAAAAGGAGGAGCACTACCAAGACCAAGACAAAGATTGTTTCGGTTCGAAGCCATGTGGGTAGGGGAAACAGAGTGTGAAAGGATTATTGAAAATTCATGGAGGAATGATGATGATGGGAGTGATATGGAATAGGTGATGGCTATGACTTCTAATTGTAGCCAGAAATTGGAAGTGTGGAATTGTGTGACTTTTGGCAGGGTCCAGTATTAGTTAAAACAAGCTAAGCAAAAACTTCAATACTTACAAGAGACTGGCTCCACCCATGGTGATAGAAAGGCACACTTATTAGCAAGAGCAGATGTTCAAACTTGGCTAGAAAGGGAGGAGATCATGTGGAGACAATGTTCAAAAGTATTATGGTTAAACGAGGGGGACCAGAATTCTAAATACTTCCACACAAAAGCTTCTTATAGAAGAAGGAGAAATGGCATTAAGAGATTAAAAGATGCTAATGGTGAATGGTAGGAGGGGTAGAAAAAAGACAGGAACATTTTGGAGTATTTTCAGAATTTGTTCTCAGCTATTGAGGAGAGGGGTCAAATAGATTTCTTGGAATGTTTAGATGGAAGGGTGACAGATTTGATGAATGAAGATTTGACTAGGCCCTATATTGAAAAGGAGGTTATTGATGCATTGAAAGAGATGAACCCCTCAAAGGCTTCAGGTCCGGATGGAATGGAAACAATTTTCTTTTAGAAATATTGGCACGTAGTTGGAAAAGCAGTGGCAACAACAGTCTTAAAAGCCTTACAACCTGGTGATTTTCCTTCTGTCTTGAACCACACATTTATTACTTTGATTCCAAAGAAGAAAGTCATTGAAAATGTGGCTGACTTTAGACCAATCAGCTTATGTAACGTGGTGTATAAGCTGATCTCAAAGGTTATTGCTAATAGATTGAAGAAAATACTGTGTGTGGTTGTGTCTGAGTCATAGAGTGCCTTTGTGCCAGGTAGGCTTATTATTGAGAATGTCCTTGTAGCCTATGAACTCATTCATTTTTTAAAGCACAAAACAGTAGGTAAGTAAGGGTATATGTCACTTAAACTCGATATGAGTAAAGCCTACAACAGTGTTGAGTGGAGCTTTTTAGAAACTATTATGGTCACTTTAGGGCTTGATAAGAAGTTTGTTGATATGGTTATGAAGTGTGTTACTACTGTAAGCTTTTCTGTGCTGATAAATGGTAAGCCAAAAGGACCTATTGTCCTAGTAGAGGTTTGAGGTAAGGAGACCCCATTTCTCCTTATTTATTTTTATTATGCACAGAAGGGCTGACTACCTTACTACAGAAGGCTGAGAGAAACCAAGTGCTTAAGGGGATTAAAGTTTGTAGAAGGGCTCCTCAAGTTAACCATCTGCTGTTTGCAGATGACAGTGTAATTTTCTACAAAGCAAATGTTGAAGAAAATAGAACTGTTCAAAGGATTCTAAATATCTATGAGAAGGCTTCAGGTCAAAAGATAAACAAAGAGAAAACAACTATGGTTTTCTCAAATAATGTCTCAGATGCAGTAAAGGAGGAAATTCTGCAGGTGTGGGGGGTTATTGAGGTTCAACAATTTGAGAAGTACTTAGGCCTTCCTCCCATGGTAGGTTGATAAAAAACAAGGGCTTTTTCTGAAATAAAGCATAAAGTTTGGAGTAAATTGCAAAGCTGGAAAGACCAACTTCTATCTCAAGGGGGCAAGGAAATTTTAATAAAGGTTGTGGCTCTCTCAATTCCAACTTACTCGATGAGCTGCTTCATATTACCTGGAACCTTATGTAAAGAATTGGAATCTATGATGGCGAAGTTTTGGTGGGGTCAAAAAAAGGATGAAAGGAGAATACATTGGCTTAGTTGGGGAATAATGTGTGTACCAAAAGCTAAAGGTGGGTTGGGTTTCAAGGACTTGCAATCCTTTGACATGGCTCTTCTTGCCAAGCAGAGTTGGAGGATCCTACAAGCAGAAAACTCACTGATCTATAGGATATACAAAGCAAAGTACTCTCCACAGAGTACTTTTTTTTTATTCTAGGTTGGGTCATAACCCCTCCTTTACCTAGCAAGGGATATGGACAACAAGGAAATTTTTATGGAAAGGGTGTAGGTGGAGGATTGGTGATGGCAAAACTGCTAAGTTGTGGTCTGCAAGTTGGGTTCCAAGACATCCAATACTCTTAAGGGGTGCTGGTGCAATAAGGTCAGAAGAGGATATGGAGACAGTGGACAGTCTTTTTGATAATATAGGGAATGTTGGTTCAAGATGGTGGAATGTAAAGAAGATTCGAGCCCTCTTTAATCCAAATGTAGTCTCTAATATTTTAAAAATCATAATAGCCCCTCAAGATCAACCAGATAGGTGGGTATGGGCACAGGAAAGGAGTGGTATTTTCACTGTAAAATGTGCATATAGACTTATTAAAAGGCAGTTGCAAGAAAGTACAGGGGAATGCTCTTCAGCTAGTAGTGGGCAATCTTTGTGGAGGGCCCTGTGGAAGATAAAAATACCTCATAAGGTTAAAGTGTTTGCTTGGGGGGCATGTAAAGATGGGCTCCCAAATCTATCAAATTTGAAAAAAATGAATGTGCCAACAGAGGATGTATGCTGCTTCTGCAAAATAGGTACTGAAACCCTTCCTCATGCCTTATTTTAGTGCACTCAGATTAGACTTTACTAGCATAGTTTATTGCCTATGGTGGGAGTGTTGGGCAATGAATTGTCAGTTATGGATATGGCAACTAAGATACATGAGGGTGGTAGGGATGATGATCTAGCTATACTGTTCCTGGTAGCATGGGGTTTTTGGTTTAAGAGAAACAAGTTGATAAATGAGAAAATCTGTGTGGAACCGAGACAAGTTGATAAATGAGAAACAAGCTGGAAACCCTAGAGAAAAAGGAGATGTACATGCGTGGGAGTGCTAGAGTTGTGCGTGGTGGGGGGTAAAAAAAATATTTGAAGGTTGGTTGGTTAATCCAACGGGATTGGATTTCATGACTTACAAGGTTCGGGCTTTTTTCCTGAGTTATGCACATTGAGTACTCAACCTTTAAAAAAATAATCCAACTTGTCTAAAAAATTTTTTGGCCCATAAAAAGATTTTTAATCTAATTATCAAACCCATAGGAAAATTATATTCCACCAAAACAAAGATTTTAGGCCCATAGTCTATTCCAAAAAAAATACTTGAACAATCAATTGGACTTTTCATACGCATAAGCTAAAAAATATTTAAAAAACAGACTTGGGCTAGGCACGGGTGTTACACTTTATGTAGGCAATAACTCAGAGACAAGTTTCCTTTTAATTGGGGGAGAATTGATGCAGGAAACAAACACCAACTAATGTGGCAGCTGCATGTAATTGTTTTCTAGAAGATCTTGTGAATTAGTGGAAAGTTCTGATCTCCACCAAAGCACCGACAGTATCAGCTCAATTATTCCGTTAAGAGCACCATTTCAATGGCGGGATTATTGTGTCAACAAACCATTTGATTTTCTTCCTGTTTTTCTGATGTGTTTCCTCTTTTTCCGATTGTTTCCTTTTGATCAATAATTTTCTTATTATATATTGATCACCATTGTAATAAGGGATTTGACTTGGTTTTAGGTGATTATAAGAGAAATGTGTAATAATCACGTTTGCTACCAATTGTGGACAGATATTTCTTTTCTTTACCACACTTTGTTTTTCTCTTCTTCGGCTGTGCCAACTACGTACCAACCCTAGAAACGAGAATAGGTGGACAAGAGAAAAAGTTTTTTCATAATTAAGTAAACTCAAGCATAATACAATATTTCTGAAAAAGGAATTCCATATTAATGACAATTTTATAAATAAATGACTCAATACGAAAGGAAAGGACTTTATGTGAGCTAAACTAAGAAAAGTTCAATAAAAGTAGAGTTTTGAAAAATAAAAAGAGAAATACCTTAAAAGAAATTTTATTTATAGTCATGAGTGGGGGACTGCGTTGTGTAGTCCCATTGATGAATGACATAAAAGGGAAAAAATATCATTTTAAAAATGATATTATTATATTTTTAATTTTTTTTAAATATAATTATATGGGGTTGCATGAGCGCGCAATCCCCATTTGGGAACTGTACGTAGACTAACTCATATCTTAAATAAACTAAAGAGATGGCCAATTATCTCAAATCAATTTAGTACTTTTTATGTTATTCTTAATCAATTTTCTCTAATTGTGACTTCTTCTTTTTTTCTTTTTTTTTTTATTTGAAATTAAGATTCTACAGGATTTTTTTTGGCCCTTCTTCAATTAGGCAAGTACGTAAATTACATATATAGTGGAAGAGCTGCCCAGGTGAACTGATCTCGACTTTCATCATAACATATTAGCTTGATTTTCATAACATACAAAACCCAAAGAACTTTTTTGTTCTTTTTTTTATTTTATTTCCAATGGCTCAACAATATTTTTAAACTAGTAAAATATCAATTTTTTTTCATCTAAACATATTCATCAGGTCAAACTATTTTGACAAAACCCCGTACGTACAAACCAATATCTAAGAATTTCATTTAAAACTTTGTCATTTTTCAAAAAAATACAACATCCAAACATATATATAATATACCAGCTTTAGGTTCTTATAATGGTGTAATGTCCTACATTTGGAGTACTATGAATAGTCCAAATAGATTGTACAGGTTATAAAGGTATTATTGGTGGGAATTAAATTCAACATGATTGGCTACTTGTTTGGTGAATCTAAGCCTTATAAGATTTTATATATAAAAATCTCAAATTGACTAGTGTTTTGGATTATAGTTCAAATACCACTTGAGCTTTCTTTAAGATCATAATATATATGTAGTTAATTGCTAGAGTTGGCCCCTTACTGAAAAGTTATAAATACGCCATGCTCTAGAAGATGGAGTGGATCGAATGCATTAATGAGATGGGTCGGACAACATTAATTTAGTCCGCAATGTACATAGGATCATACGATTCAATCCATTGCATGTTGTCTATGCTATTATCTTCGTGTGCCGCTTGATTTATTCCGTACTATTCATTCAAAGCGGGCCAGCACCAAATCTATGAATGTGATTACTCGGATTTAGAAACATCCTAAGATTACATTTCAAACATTCGAAAGATCGGGTGCGGTTGAATTATGCTCAAATATATATATTATTATAAAACACGAACACATGAGATTCAAGGGAAAGATATAAGCATATAAAAAAAGTTTTTGGGACTTTAAAATGCTACTTAAAAACAATACCAATCATTTTGATTAATGTCAAGCGATGCTAGCCAATCGGAGGGCCGCTCAACCACTCACCTACGTATACTCTGATGAAATAGCAGCAAAATCTCTCTATAAATATACTGGCCAAGCTGTGCTTAATTTCCATGTCATTTGCTATTATTTGCAGCCACCTCCATTAAAATTGGTAGCTTTGGCGCCATTACGGCCACAAGGAAAACAATGAAGGTTGATGTCGAAGTTATCTCTCACGACACTATCAAGCCATCTTCATTGACCCCACACCACCTCCGACATTACACTCTCTCCTTCATAGATCAAATAACACCTCAAATTTTCATGCCTTATGTTCTGTTTTATCCGAGAGATGCCGATAGTGATCTCATCAACAGTTTTGCAGATCGCCAAGATCGGATTAAGAAATCTTTGTCCGAGGCTTTGGCACTGTTTTACCCTCTAGCAGGGCGAGTTAAGGACAATTCTTACATTGAATGCAACGATGAGGGCGTCCACTACGTGGAAGCCAAGGTCAACTGTACTCTTTCAAAGTTTCTTGAGGATCCAACCCTATCTGAGCAAACCAAATTCTTGCCTCACGACTTGGACGATGTTAATGAACTACCCATAGCCGTCCAAGTCAGTGTTTTCAACTGTGGTGGGATTGTTATCGGACTGGCCTTCGCCCACAAGGTTATGGATGCTTCTTCATTCTTCTTGTTCCTAACTAGTTGGGCTGCCATTGCCCGTGGCGGTAGCAACATAGCTACTCCAGTGTTCGAATCTGCAATGATCTTCCCGCCGGAAACTGGTCCTACCTATAATCCAGGTAGGGGGACGGGAAAGGACAAGATCTCCATAAAGAGATTTGTCTTCGACTCGTCTGCTATAGCGCGTATTAAGGCCAAATACAGCAGTGACAGCTCGAGCATCAAGTACCCAAGCCCCACTCGCGTGGAGGCTTTATCAGCTTTCATATTCACTCGCCTCTTGGCTGCCACTCAACCGGAAGCGAACCCCAATAACTCCTACATCATGTTTCAAATTGCAAATCTACGCACGAGGATGAACCCACCACTTTCGGAAAATTATTTTGGGAACATGAGCGTGGGCACTGCTACTGAAGTATCTCGAGACAATGTTAATGGCTTTCAAGGAATGGTTATTCCAGTGAGAGATGCCATAAGGAAAGTTGACATAAATTATGTTAAAAGTCATCGAGAGGGTGGTGCCAACTTCACCTTTCAATTGGACATGGAACGAATGAGGAAAGGAGAGGTGGTTACGTTGAGTTTCACCAGCTTGTGTAGGTTTCCTACATATGAAGTTGATTTTGGATGGGGGAAGCCTGCCTGGATAGGATCAGCTAGATTGTTGTTCAAAAATCTAGTTACTTTCTTCGACACAAAAGCAGGGAATGGAATAGAAGCATGGATTAACTTGGAGGAGGAGGACATGGCTAAATTTGAAGTTGACAAGGAGCTTCTGGCTTATGTTTCTTCTGCCAAGATTTCCGTTGATTAGGCTGTGACGACCTAATTAATAATACGTACTTGGATGCATGGATGGGCATGATTGAATACTGCCTTTAGAATTTATAGATATCTATATATATGGCTTGGGCATATAATATATAATATATGCGTTTGATTTATGTATTTTCTTTTCTTTTCCAAGTGTGTGTGTGAAATAAGTTTGATTAGTAATGGGTATTTATAACATGGTATTTTGTAACCTCTCGAATAATTCCAAATGCATGGGCTTGCTTTCCCAAGCATGTCATGTGAAAATAAGTTTGTTATATATAAATATTGTGTATGCTTAGAATATCTTGTAACTGATCTTTCCTCCATGCAGTAATTTACAAGTTTTTTCAAGCAAAATATCAGATTCATCTCAAAAAGTTTGTGAAAGACATTTTTGAGAGATTAGTTCACGGTACCGAGACTGCATATTGATCAACAGGCCGCCAGTCAATATAATAGAACTTTTCTTTCATCACGAAAACGTTTTTGCCCTAATATTTTATGACCGAAAGATGACCTTGACCATCAAATGTTGATTAATTTGAACTGCTTGAAGGGTGCAAAGTTTTTTGAATGGTTAAATTTATATATATATATATATATATATATATATATACGTTGTTTGAACATATAAGCAACGTACTTTCGATCGAACGGATTTAATTACAATATCATACGATTCGCTTAGTATTAAATTAATTAATGCATACTTATCCAATGGATTGGTACGTATTACTTAATTACTATATATTATCGAATCCTTGATTTACGTTCGAATGCTAAGAACATATAATTAAATTTAGTTCGGACTTTCTTGCTGGTATAATTAATTCCTCATTCAAATATTAATGTTTCTTATGGTATCTTGTCTGAACTTTAAATTTTGCTTTTGAAGGAGTTTGAAAATGTCTGAATTGCATATGCATGACTGTTAATCCAACTTGAACATGGGAATTGAATGAATATGGAAGAATAGACTTTTTAAATAAATATGACCACAAATAAATTAAATTGAATATTCAAGACATGAATTGTACGTTCAAGTGTTAGGAAATTAAACATATATATAAAAGACAACTCTTTTTAAAAGAAGAAACCAATTAAGGGCAGGTATACAAGATCAAAAGATCGACCTAATTTCTTTCACCGGAATTATCAATTCTCATGTAATTGATTAAACATAGATATATAATAATCCTTCTTCATGTATATATTGATGATAATTTTCTTCTTCAATAATTAATTAATATAATATTTTTTTGTACTACTATATAGTAAAGTTAAGGTTATCTTGCAAAAATTAATGTTCAAATAATCGAAAATATCATTCGTGTGTTTGTTTATTAATAATTTTTAGCTAGTTTTTATTTTTTTGTATTCTTTTTAATTACATAAAAAATGCTTTAAAAAAAGGAAAAAAAAA